>JAVJIF010033946.1:0-102089 GCA_038442645.1 Agave tequilana
GGGTAAAATAAAACAAATCAATCATAAGGATATATATGCGATATACATCATAAAGAGGAAGACGCTAAGTTAACTTTCCTAATACATGCATTACATGAAGAGGATGACAAGCCCTAACTCACATAATGCATATATGTAATGCATAAGAGGAGATGTGAAGCTTTCCCTACACACGTGTATCACATAAAGAAGAGTTGTCAAGCTCTCAATATAAGATACACTCAACATGAATCTATATGTAGAAGAGATATTAAGCTCTCCTTGCATATAGGCAATACATATCAAAATATTTTTAACACAAATTTTGAGATTTACTCAAGGCAATAAAACACATTTTGATATACCTTTGTAAATAAACAAAAATTTTAAGATACTAATTGTAAATAAACAATACAATTTTGAATTTTTTTCAACAAATCAAATTGAGATATCACAAGATTTTGATACCATATGAAATAGGAAATTTGTGATACCAATTGAAGTTGAAACATTTTACCAATTGAAATATATGACAAATTTTTGATACTAATTGATATTGATACCATTGAAATTGAAATACTTGTACATTTTTATACCAATGAAAGAAAACATTTTATATTTTGATATCAATAGAAATGTATGGTAAATTTTTATACCAAATAGGTAAAACATATTGATACCAAATGAAATTTAAACCTAATTGGAAATTGAAATATATTGATACCTATTAAAGTATATGGTAAATTTTGATATCAATAAAAATATCAATTGAAATAATGCATAAGCTTATTAAAGTACCAATTGAGATACCAATTGAAAATCAAGATTTAAATCAAGCTTAGCATAAACAAACCTTGTGCTTTAAACATATAAATATTTGTAAATCAGCATAATCAAATCATTATATGTATGAAAAGAAAATACCAATGGAAATTGATATTTTTTGAAATTTAAAGCATACATATATAGAAAAAAAATATGAGTAACAAAAAAATATCAATTGTGAATACCATTGAAAACTATGATGTGAATCCAGTGTATAACTCATAAAAATCCACCCTTTTCATGCATAAGGTAAAAGATTTTCAATAAGGTATACAAGGCATGCTCACCCATCCGTCTGCCCTTAAAAGGGTTGGTAGGGGTTTTCAAAAAATAGGAGTTTGAAAATATTTTAGCATTGAAACACTACCAAATGAAGAATAAATAACTAGTTAAAGTAATTTTTAAAAACTAGTTAAAGATCCTTCAAAATATGAAATCAAATCATATGAATCCATGAAGCATGCTAAAAACACAAGAATTGCACTCGAAATCTATAAGGCTCAAAATAATCATGAAACAAAGTCATGAATAATAAATAAAGTGTGAGTGTACAGAATTATGTAATTAGTATTTTTTCATGAAAATAGTCAATTAGGCTCAAAACATCAAACAGTGAAAATCATGAAATTTATTTTTCATCTAAAAACAAACTTCTAGGAATATGTATATTTTTATCCAAACTAACAATATGCATACATATCCCAAATATAAAAAGAGTCTATGATATAATTTGCATGAAGGCAAGAGATTCAAGGGCATACATATATATTTATTAGTTTTGAATAAGGATTACAATACATGAAGTAAAATATGAAAGTAGGCAAAACAAGTGTAATGAGTGAATCATCAAAACTAGGCTATATATGTGCATGTGGTGAGTACAAATGAGCAATGAAGTGTAAACTATATGAATCAAATGTTGCTCACAAACTTGTATCAAATGTTGCTCACAACTTGTACACGAATATACACGAGTTTTGATAAAACTACATCTAAACAAGTATTTATCACATGAAGCATAAAACATGATTATTTTAACAAACACTAACACATGCTAAAAATCATCAATTATAAATGCATGTAAACTAAAATAGGAGTTTAGAGATATAATTACCAAACCATAAGAACTATACTCCAAATCTGCAAAACATGGTGGTTATCCCACCAAACCTTCTTGATAGCGGTGCATCAAATGTATGTCCATCAAGTTCATGTGCATCCACCACCAAGGCACCAACTCTCTCACGTCATGTGAGAGCCCACACCTACATCAAATACAAAAGGTGGGGATTTTGGTACCCATTTTCTTTTGGGTCCTCGGGAGTTAGCATTGTAAGGAACCCAAACATTCTTATTAGCAAAATTTAAAGAATTTATTCTATCATAACAAAATCTTGCTAAATGGCCTTTGCGGCCGCAATGTTTACACTTGTACACTCTATCATGCATATGTGTATGAGTGTGATCATGACGTGCAAAGCATGCATATACATATTGTGGGTGATGTGCATGAACATGTGGAGCTTGTTTCCTTTGAAACAAGATTTTCAATCTTTTATGGTTAAATGCACAATTGCTCAAAGTTGAGCTCAAACAATCTATTCTATTTTTCAAAATTTTAATCTCATTTTGGTCAATAGTGGCATGTAAAGTATGGTGAGAATGAGAATCATTGTTTTTATTCTTTTTAGAAACATTTTCTTTTTCTTTTGAAATAACTTTTCTTTTTAAAGAGGTTTTTTCATTCAAAGCAACTTCTTTTTGTTTTTCCACCAAACTAATTTTATTTTTCAAAGAATTATTTCCTTCACAAAGATCATTTAATTTTGAAGATAAGGAAATATTCTCATTTTTCAAAAATTCATTTTCTTTTACAATGCATGCAACTTTAATTTGAAAAACCCTTTTCTTCTAAATTAGAATCAAACTTCTTTTTTCAAGTTCTTATTTTCCTTTTTAAGCAAATCATATTTTTCAAGGAGTTGTGACAAAAAGATGCAAGTTCATCATATGGCATATCAACATCATCTTCTAGCTCGGATTTGTGTTTACCTCAAGGGGTTATACCCTTGGACCATGTAGCATACGTTGAAAGCTTCACTTTCAACATCCGAGTCGCTCCCCGCATAGTATTTTTCTTGCTCGCCAAGGGAGATGATGGTGTTTTATATTACAAAAGCTAAATCAAGATTAGCAACCCTAGATAAATATTCATCATTTAGGGTACTCTTTAAAGCATGGATGGCTTTTACATTAGCCTTAATATTTTTTCCATTTAAACAATATGAATCTTTAATAGTGACAAAATAAACATGAATGCCTAGGGCTTTGAGGAATAATGACATCTTAACTTTTCACGTTTGGATGTTAAGAATATCAAAAGTGGGAGGTGACATGAAATCCATGTGTGTGCAAACAAATATTGTGATTAACTATAAAAAGGATCTTTAACTCAAGGTTGTTAGACCCCAATCAAGAGCACGTGGTTCTGATACCAATTGAAATCACCTAGAGGGGGGTGAATAGGTGACTAGCTAATCTAATGGGTGAATTAATGTGGAATAAAAACTATTTATGCAAACTAAAAATTCTTAAGCACAACACACCAGTATAACCTAAGAGTGTAGCCGAATTCCCCGTGAAGGGCTCTAGACTATCTCCTCAAGATTCCTCTAGATAAGAGTTGAGTGCCGCTTTGACTCTCTTGGTTGAATACAAGTGTGAGCAAATAATCCCCAAGCATATAACAATTAAGCCCAAGATATATCAAGCATAAAAAGATAAAGACAATACAAGCATGTAAGATATAAAGACAAGTGAGAGATAGAAAGAGCAATCGCAAATACGAGAGAACTGTTTCGAGGTTCGAGCACACTTGCTCTACGTCCCCGCCTTCAACACTATGAAGGATTTCCACTAAAAACTGATCCCACCAGATCACTTGGTGCCGCAACACCTACAAGCGAGTTCACACTAGAACTCCTTTAGACTCTCTAGTCCCTCTCTTGTTCCCGCAAGAACAACACACCGCAAGTACGCAAGCTTGCCGAGGCCGCACCTCTACAATGAGCTCTCACTAGAACTCGAAACCACGCGAACCGCAAGTCCGCCTCCTCAAAACAAGAATGAGAACTTTGGTGATCACAACACTTTGATCACCTAAAATCACTCTCACAACAACTCTCCTAGGGATGGATATATCAATGGAAAGCTCAAGTATGTGTGAGAAAAATAAGGATGGAAGTTGTGGTGGAAAACATAAGAAATCATTTTTGAAAATTCTTGATAAACTCTCATTTTGAATGAAAGTATTTGGCTCTAAAACAAGTGAAGATAAACACTTAATAGAGTAGGAAAAACTAGCTCAAAAACCCACTTAAAATTTTGTCTAAAACAGTCCATGGGAGCCCCCTTTTATAGGCCATGGAAAACTAGCCGTTGGGGGCCAAATCAGCAGTTTGCACTGCTGTCGGTCGACTGCTCGGTCAGATTTCTGACCGTTGAGGCAACGGTCGACCGTGGCCTGGATACAGAGAGCATACACTCTCTGCCGGTCGACCGGGGCCATTTCCAGAGAGCAGAACTCTCTGGTGGTCGACCAGGTTGGTCGACCGGCCCCTCCAGCCAAACAAGCCGTGCAAGTTTGCACGTCGGTCGACCGACTCGGTCGACCTGCAGAGCCTAAAACTATATTTTTTAGGGATTAAAAGTTTGTCATTTTACCTTAGATAAAATCCCATAAATCCACAAAAAATCTACAAAAATAAGTTCAATATATACTTTGATAAACAAACATGTTTGAGTAAAAATCAAACATGTTACAAACATTTTGACTATTTTGTAACTTAGAAATTTTGGCTTGAAACAAAATCTGTATTTTTCCAAATCGATTTTTTTCAAAATTTCTCCAAATATAAAACAAGATACTTTAAATACTTAAAGCATAGAGTGTATGGATGATGATCCACTATACATATATAATGAAATATCTATGTTTTTTGACATTAAGCTCTAAAATAGTTTTGGCTAAAAACACATGTATATGGGAAACTCCAAAAACCAAAACGGTATTTTTTCCAAATGAAAATTCTTTTGTATTTTTTCAAATGAAAACTCAATGATGAAAACACATCTAAATCGTGTGTGTGAGTATATATGGTATACTTAAGCAATCCACCAACTATTCTATCCTTTACATTTTATCTAAAATAAAATTTTACTAAAAACAAATCTAGACACAAGTCTTCTCTTGAAGGTCTTCACTTGAAGTCTTCTTCTCCTTCTTGACTTGGTCTAAAGTTTGATCCAAAGAGTTAGACTCCTCTTGAGTACTTGATGTAGTCTTGATGCACAAGCTCTTGAATCAACATGTGCTAGCTCCAAAACTTAACTTGAAACCTTTGTTGAAGCTAAACACATACTAAGATCTTGATCTACTGAGACTAAATAAACACAAGATCATTAGTACTATAACTACATGAGTTAATCATCATCAAAACTAGAGTGATGGCCTTTGGGCCAACAGTTGCATGGTGATAATGGAGGTGAATATTGAGTCAAAAGGTTCATGGATATTTATAAGCAAGAAGGCATTACTCAGCACTTCACTGTGTTGAAAAGCCCACAACAAAATAGCATAACGAAGAGGATGAAGCAGACTCTCAAGAAGAGAGAAAGATGCATGAGACTTCATGCAGTTTGCTGAATCTTTTTGGGTAGAATCGATTAACCAAGCCACATATTTGGTTAACCGTCTCCATAAAGTTACTGAATTTCAAGTGCGGTAAGGAAGTTTGGTCAAGAAGGATGTCGATTATTCTCAGTTGAAGGATTTCGAATGCAAGGCACATGTTCATATTTTGAGAAGATGAATGAAATAATTGAAGCCAAAGTCATCTGAGTGTATATTTCTTGATTTTGAGAAGGGAGTGAAGGACTACAAGCTATGAGATTCGAAGAACAAGAAAAAAGTGCTCAATAGGGATATTGTGTTCGATGAGCTGACCACTTCAAGATCTGAAGTAAATGTTGAGGCAAAGAAATATTTGTTGCTATCAAGAGAACCAATTAAAGGAGAGAGGAGCAAAAAAACACTAGAGGAGGTTAATGTTGAGCCTACAAGCTGATTAGTTTACCATTTTGCATTTTTATATCGCATTTCCTACTGATTTATGAATAAAATATTGCTTCTCACTCGTGTTTTGGTCTCTTTTGCAGATAATCAAGATTAGAAGGGCAAAAGTGTAATAAGAGCTTAATTAATTCCATTTTTGGCTAATTAAATCTTCTTGGAGGCCAAACTAGAGAGTTTCTAGAAAATACATCAAATGTAGACATTGGCGCGAATTTGATGAGAACTCGGATCCAAACACCCAAAACCAAAGATACCTAGAAGGTCCTAGAAGCGAGACATGACCGCTCACCATAACCAAGGACCTAAGTCCCTGGTATGGCCGTAGAAACACGGCTTTTGCTGCATTTTCGTGGCCATCCTAGTGAGCCACACGTCATTTTTTGATGCATGGCTTCGTCTCGTCTTCTGGAGGCTTCCTTTGCCTATAAAATGCCCTGCAAGGACTTGAGAGACGGATTCGGAGAGCAATAGCTAGGGTTTTCTCTCTAGTGTAGGTGTTCTTCTTCTTTCTTTTGCATCTTATTTTTTCTTTTTAAATTCATGTATTAGGGCTGAGATGATTCAGAGAGAAATAGAGAGATATTGATGTAATAGAGAATGACAGTCTATGTAAAAGTGTCTCCTTTCTCCTCTATTGTAATCTTCTCCATCTTCTACATGATACTTAACTAGTTTTCTTCTCATGGCAATATAATTACTAACCACTAACAAGCTAACCACTTACTTGATACTCTACAGAATCTAATGGCCTCTACAAGGTCATACTCTTGCAAGAGCCATTGATAGCTCATGATGATGGATTCTAACATTCTAACATCTAACCACTAACTTGCTAACTTGCAATGCTAACTTTATTTCATACTTACCTCTAATTAGTTTTGATGATCTAATAGTATCTTGCATCTTGTTTTGTAGCTTGGATGTGAAAGAACAATCTTATGAGCCATACATTGTATCGTCTCTTGAAGTCAAGGATTAGTGATGGCCAAGGATCTATGTGAGGCAACTACCACTAAGAGGTTAGTATGGTTAGTGGAACAATTAGTAGTTAGTAGCCATGATTTTTGTTTCATCGTTTTCGTTATTTTCTTTGCTTTGTTTTGAAAACCAATTTCAAAACCATTATTTTATCTTTTCATCATCTTTTTCATCATCTTCTTAGTTCACCTTTATTTTCATCCTCTTCACAACAAGTTTCATTTTCTTTTTTATTTTGTTTTCCATACCACTTTTTAATCACTTCAATTTTCCATTTCATTTCTATTTCTTTCACTTTATTTTCTTGTTATGTTTTGCTAATCCCACAACCACTACGCTTTTATTTTCACTTCGCCGATTTCATCACCTTCTCCACCTATCATTTCTAGATTTCTTTTCTTTTTCTTCTTTCTTTAACAAAGAAGAACTTGTTAACAACGAACATGATTTCTTTTCTTTAAAAACTTTTTGAAACAAGAGATAAAGTTTTGATCATTTTTTAAGAAAATTAAGACGATATTAGAAATTAAGGAAATCTTAATTATGACACTTAACCTAGTCAAAATAATGAATCTTATTTAAAATTATAGGTTAAGTAAGAAAGATTGAAGAGATAATTTTATCTTGAATTTTTTACTTTAGATAGCATGCACTTCACACTTGCACTTTTTTTTGGATGAAAACAAAGACCTAAAATGTTATAAAGCAAAAAATAAAAATATATATAGTAAATATGAAGGAAAAAAATCACTTGTTAAGCTGGATAACTATGCCTCGAGAAGCATGATTATTCACGACTAACGGTGGTTGAAAGTGTAAATCACCTAGAGGGGGGGTGAATAGGTGATATGGCTAATCTATGAACTAAATGCGGAATTTAAAACTTAATTGCAATACACTCAAGTGTGATCAACAAATGATGCACACACAACCAAGCCAAGCAAACATGAATGCACAATATAAATAGTTGCAAGGCACAAAGTAAAGAGAGAGATAGAGAAAGAGTCAATGGGTCAAACACACAACAAGATATGTTTCGAGGTTCGAGCACCCAGCTCTACATCCCCACCTTCGACACACGAAGGATTTCTAATCCACTAGCTAGTCCACAAAGAACTCTCACAAGGAGTACCCAACTCCTCTCTTTACAACCACAACCTCCTCCTTGAGGCAAGCTCCAAACCAACAATCTATCACCCACAACTTGAGGGATTAGCACAAAGCTAAGCAAGGATCACCTCACAACTTGAGGGATACAAACCACTTGCACAAATAATCTCCTCCACCCAAGAGGGAAAAGCACAAAGCAAAGTAAATAGAGGGTTTACAACTTAGTGGTCCAACAAGCAACCACAAACAATTTCTTTATCCCACACAAAGATCCTATAGAAAGATAGTAGATTTTTAGCTCAAGTGTGGAGAAAACCAATGGAATGGAATCAAAATCACAAAGAAAAAATCCTTGGGAAAAACTAAAACTAAGCTAGAGAAGTTCAATCAAAATCTTTTCCCAAAACCCTTTCTTTGATTTTCCAAACCCTAGCAAAAACACCAAATAGTTGTTCAATTCAAGTCCAAAAACTTCTTTTGATTGCTGTGAAACACCAGAGAGTAGGGAAAAATTCGCACAAAAATTCTTAGAGAAAAACTCTTTCCATGGGGTATTTATAGACCCCAGAAAAATATAGCCGTTGGCAGCAGAAACTGCCAAAAATGAACTGCCGGTCGACCGGCCGGTCGACCGTAACAACGGTCAAATTTTGCCCGTTGGCAGCTATCGGTCGACCGCCCGGGTCGACCGAAATAAACAGAGAGCTCTGCTCTCAGACCCGGTCGACCCTGACGGTCGACCGTCCCTGTCTGCCAAACGTGCACAGATCTGTGCACGTCGGTCGACAGACCCGGTCGACCGACTTCATGCCAAGTCGACTTGGTCAGAAGACTAGTCGACTGGTTGAAGCCTGGAACAGAAAACTGGATCAGAAAAATAGTTTAAAAATATTTTGAAAAATCTTTTAACACTCCTAAAAATCACCAAAAATAGTTTTTATCATTTTGCATTGATATATAAACATGTGGTAAAAAGTTTAGCTCAAATATCAATCAATATGAACTATTTTTGTGTCTTATTATTTTTACCAAAAACCAAAAACTGTATTTTCTAAAACTTGGATTTTGAATAGAAAATACGTTTTGTCCAAAACTCTTCCAAATACAAAAACATGATATTTAAACACTTTGAAGCATGATGCATATGGATAGAAATCCAATATACATGAAACATATATATATCATAGTTTTTGTTCTTAATTTCAAAAATAAGTTTTGTTAAAACACAAAACCTAAACACATGAATAGGTATATCAAAATAAGTTGTCTAAGTAGTTGAAGCATGCATGTATATAGAACAAATCTAATATACATTAAACCATGTAAACTTATTTTGATATAATATCTATTCATGCAAACCAAGATCGGTTAAACCAAAAACCGTAAACCAAAAACATGAAACGTGTGTGTTGTGAACTTGAGCTTATCATACTATTCTAATCTTTACAATTTGGATCTAAACAAAAACTAAACTATGGTACCGATGTCTTCTTGTAGAGCGCAATCTCCAAGCCGACACGATCCAAAACTCTTTGATCCACCAAGCAAGTGCTATATGTGATCTTTGACGCTGGGCTCTTGAATCAACAAGTGAAAGCTTCCGAATCATCTTGTTGAAGCTAATCACCAACTAATAACTTGATTAATGATCTGAAACTAAAATCACAAGATTATTAGTACACATAATTACATGAGTTAATCATCATCAAAACTAGAGTGGAAGGCCTTTGGGCCAACAATCTCCCCTTTTTGATGATGACAAACTCATGGAGTTATATATGCATGGATTAAGTTTAAGCTTCAAGGAAGCTCCCCTTAACTCATGCATAGGGATAAACAACAAATATATGAACATGCATAGATATGTATAAACAATAAATGGCTCTAGATACCAATGGAAGATACCAATGAAATTTTCAAATCAAAAACAATAAACATGTTCTAGATAGCCAATAAACTTAATATATGCAAACAAAACTAATGATCTCTTTTACAAGCTCTTGATACCAAAAATAAACATGTTTTATAAATAATGCTTTGATACCAAATGAACTTAATAAAAACATAAACATGCATACAAACATGCATATAAACTCAAATTCTTCTCCCCCTTTTTGTCAATCATCAACAAAGGGGTTAAAAACAAAACAAAACTAATAAAATATATTCTTCTCTTCTTTTTATTCAAACAAAGAATCAACAAAGTGATGTTTCAAAAACAAAATATGCTCCCCCTCTTTGTCTAAAACAAAAACAATATTAATTAGGGGTCAAATCAAATATGATATCAATTAAAAATGTGTCAATGAAGTTCATCTAGATACCAATTAAAATGAAACTATACCAATTGAAAACAAAAATCTTGATACCAATTGATAAGTAAACAAACAACATACCAATTGTAAATAAACAATCTTGATATCAATTGAAATTAAACATAACAAATTTTGAATTTCTAAACATAAATGTTGATACCAATTTGAAATTAAACAAGGATCTTAATACCAATTGAAATTATTAATTTTTTTTTAAGTATATAACAACCAATTGAAATCATTGCCAATTGAAATTATTATTCTCTATCATAAAGTAAGGGAGTGGAATACTAAATACCAATTGAAAGATGAAATACAAGATTTTCTCCCCCTTTATGAAATACCAATAAAAACTATGATAAGGCTCGAATTAAGATACCAATTGAAAACTAAATCAATTGAAACAAAGTTGAAGCTCAAGCTTATCATCATAAACAAGATTTGTGCTTAAAGATATAGGGATATAGTAAGCACAACTAAAACATATATATGTATGAAAGATTAGATACTAATTGAAATTGATACAATTTGAAATGAAATCATACACACACAAAAACTATATGAGTATACAAGAAATGTCAAGATTGATACCAATTGAAAGAATTCAATGATACCGATTGAAACAACAATAAGATCAAGTGTATATCTCATATTTCCTATCCTCCCATACATGATCAAGTTTAAAATGATTTTCACAATAAAGCATACATGAGCATGGTCTCCCATCCAACCACCCTTTCATGGTAGGGGTTTTCAAAATAGGTTTACAAATATAGTATGTTTGAAACTACTACCAAGGAAGAATATCACAACTAGTTATATGAATCAACTAGTACGAGATCCTTCAAACAAGGAATAACAAAAATATTTTTCATGAAGACACATGTAAACCACATGGCACTAAAACACTCAAAATTCATATAGCACAATTTGTACTCATGAAAACTAAGTCATGAGAAAACATTAAATAAGGTGAGTGTACAAGTGTTGTGAGAAACATATCAACATGAAAAATTGACAATCAAGCTCAATATTAAAAACATGAAATTCATCTTAGATGTGACATCACCATTGAAATCATCTTAAAAACATGAAATTCATCATAAATGTGAAATCACCTAGCAAACATGAAATTCATCCAAACGATTTAAATTTCAAGGCATATGTATGTCATGTACAAACTAAAGTATACATACATATCCTAAACACAATGAGTCCACAAAAGTATATGCATAAAGGCACGTGGCTCAAGGATGTATATGTATATCTAATAGTTTGGACAGATAGACATATACATGAAGTTAAAACATATGATCATGAAAACATATCTAAATTGAGGAATACTAGTTAGAATGCATGAATCATCAAAACTAGACTATACTAGCACATCTAATGAGTACAAATAGGCATTCGAGCACAAACATAAAAAGATTTACTTGTTGCTCATTCTATGTACAAGTATAAATCCTAGTCTTAATGAAAACTAACATCTAAACATATATTCAAATCATGAAGCATAAAACGACACATATATCAACATGAAAATCATAAAAATGATCATAATAATCAAAAACATGAATTATTAAAACAAAAGTCATAGTCAACCATATGACTAGCATGACAAAGACATGTGCATTAGATTTATGATTAACATGATAGCTAAAACATAAAAAGAACACAAAATATGGGTCCATACTAAACATGGGTGTCTCAACAACTAATCATGTAAAGCATAAGTCTAATAAACATGGCAAATATCATACTAATCATGAAACAATAAAACATGAGTCATCAAAACAAAACATCCATATGATCATTATGTATATGCATGTACATTAGATCTAGGCATACATGATAGTACTAAACAAGGTGAGAACACAAAGATAAGATCCATATAAATATGGATGTCTCAAGTAACTAAACATGTATAACACTAATCTAATCAACATCATAGGCATAATGAACAATAAAACAAGACATGCTGTGAATAGATGAACATGAAAAGCATGCAAATAAAAATGGGAGTTAGAGAATGATACCAAAACCGATGAAGGTGCATCTCTAGTTCTCCAAATCACGGTGGTCCTCCTACCAAATCCCCTTGAGAGTGAAGCATCCAAAATGTTTTCTTTAGGCACGGAACGCATCCACTCCAAGGCACCAACACTCTCACGTTATGCGAGAGCTACCACCTACATCAAAAAGTATAGAGGTGGTCTTTGGTACCCATTTCCTTTTGGGTCCACGGGGGTTAGTATCATTTCTAACCCAAACAAGATTAGTTGCTAAATTTTCATGATAAATACGATCATAACAAAATCTAGTAAGATGGCCTTTTCGGCCACAATGTGTACATGTGTACACATGAGCATGCATGTTATGGTTGTGTCCGTGGAAAGCATGTGTATGCCGTGTAGGGTGTGCATGCAAAGATGGACCTTGTTTCTTGCGAACCAAGGTTTCCAAACGTGAATGATTCAATGTGCATTGGCTCAAAGTGGAGTCCAAACAATCAACACTTTTCTTCAAAACATTTATATCATTTTCAATAGTGGAAGACAAAGTGGAGCATGCAATAGGTGTGCAAGAAGAAGAAGATATACTAGTATGGTACACATGAGAATCAATATCAATTTTCAAAGATTCATTTTTCTTTAAAACCAATCCAACTCTTTTGTAATTGAATCAATTTTATTTTTCAAAATAAGGTTATCTTTTAAAGCAAAATCCAATTTAGAAGATAAAGCCTCATTGTTTTTCACAACATCATCACAATCATCTTTACCTTTTAAAACATCAATTTCCTTTAAAGCAAGTTCAAGTTGAGATTTAAGTGAGTCACGTTCACTTGCAATCTCTTCCTTCTCTTGCAAAGTCAATTCAAAATTAGAACACAAATCCTTTAATTCATTTTTCAAGACAAGATTATCCTCTTTCAAAAGTTTGTTTTTTCCAAGAAATTTTCAAGCTTTGTGGCAAGTTCCATATTTAGTGTTTGAGCTTCTAAGCAACCATCACAATAGGAACTAGAGCAATCATCTAATTGAGAATCAGATTGTACCTCAAGGGAGTTATTCCCTTGGACCATGAAGCAATGCTCTTCGGACTTTTCTCTCGTAGATCTCCTCATCTTGTTGATAATCCTTGGAAGCTCGGAAGAAGTCAATATGCTCCAAACTGCAAAAGCCGAGTCAACGATCAAACACCCGATAAAAGATTTCATTAAGAGATGCTCTAAGTGCTCTAAGTGCTAATGCATTAGCCTTTTTATGCTTGCTACTATTAGGGAATGATTCTTGAGTAGAGGCTTGATAAACTAGATGACCTAGTGATTTTAAATGCCTACTCATATTGGCCTTCAAGTATCAAGTCTAAAATGGTCAAACATAGGAGGGCTATCCATAAGTGCAAACTAGATGAGTGCAAATGAAAATGCAAATGAAGATTAGCAAACCAAGATCTCACTCCTAGGTGGTTAAACCTAAATATCAGGAGCGTAGGCTCTGATACCAATTGTAAATCACCTAGAGGGGGGTGAATAGGTGACATGGCTAATCTATGAACTAAATGCGAAATTTAAAAACTTAATTGCAATACACTCAAGTGTGATCAACAAATGATGCACACACAACCAAGCCAAGCAAATATGAATGCACAATATAAATAGTTGCAAGGCACAAAGTAAAGAGAGAGATAGAAAGAGAGTCAATGGATCAAACGCAAACAACAAGATATGTTTTGAGGTTCGAGCACCCAGCTCTACATCCCCGCCTTCGACACACGAAGGATTTCTAATCCACTAGCTAGTCCACAAAGAACTCTCACAAGGAGTACCGAACTCCTCTCTTTACAACCACAACCTCCTCCTTGAGGCAAGCTCCAAACCAACAATCTATCACCTCACAACTTGAGGGATTAGCACAAAGCTAAGCAAGGATCACCTCACAACTTGAGGGATACAAACCACTTGCACAAACAATCTCCTCCACCCAAGAGGGAAAGCACAAAGCAAAGTAAATAGAGGGTTTACAGCTTAGTGGTCCAACAAGCAACCACAACAATTTCTTTCTCCCACACAAAGATCCTATAGAAGAGATAGTAGATTTAGCTCAAGTGTGGAGAAAACCAATGGAATGGAAATCAAAATCACAAAGAAAAATCCTTGAGAAAAACTAAAACTAAGATAGAGAAGTTCAATCAAAATCTTTTCCCAAAACCCTTTCTTTGATTTTCCAAACCGTAGCAAAAACACCAAATAGTTGTTCAATTCAAGTCCAAAAACTTCTTTTGATTGCTGTGAAAACACCAGAGAGTAGGGAAAAATTCGCACAAAAATTCTTAGAGAAAAACTCTTTCCAATGGGGTATTTATAGACCCCAGAAAAATATAGCCGTTGGCAGCAGAAAACTGCCAAAATGAACTGCCGGTCGACCGGCCGGTCGACCGTCCAACGGTCAAATTTTTGCCCGTTGGCAGCTACCGATCGACCGCCCGGGTCGACCGAAATAAACAGAGAGCTCTGCTCTCAGACCCGGTCGACCCTGACGGTTGACCGTCCCTGTCTGCCAAACGTGCACAGATCTGTGCTCGTCGGTCGACCGACCCGGTCGACCGACTTCATGCCAAGTCGACTTGGTCAGAAGACTAGTCGACTGGTTGAAGCCTGGAACAGAAAACTGGATCAGAAAAACAGTTTAAAAATATTTTGAAAAATCTTTTAACACTCCTAAAAATCACCAAAAATAGTTTTATCATTTTGCATTGATATATAAACATGTGGTAAAAAGTTTAGCTCAAATATCAATCAATATGAACTATTTTTGTGTCTTATTATTTTTACCAAAAACCAAAACTGTATTTTCTAAAACTTGGATTTTGAATAGAAAATACGTTTTGTCCAAAACTCTTCCAAATAAAAACATGATATTTAAACACTTTGAAGCATGATGCATATGGATAGAAATCCAATATACATGAAACATATATATATCATAGTTTTTGTTCTTAATTCCAAAAATAAGTTTTGTTAAAACACAAACCTAAAACACATGAATAGGTATCAAAGTAAGTTTGTCTAAGTAGTTGAAGCATGCATGTATATAGAACAAATCTAATATACATTAAACCATGTAAACTTGTTTTGATATAATATCTATTCATGCAAACCAAGATCGGTTAAACCAAAAACCGAAAATCAAAAACATGAAACGTGTGTGTTGTGAACTTGAGCTTATCATACTATTCTAATCTTTACAATTTGGATCTAAACAAAAAACTAAACTATGGTACCAATGTCTTCTTGTAGAGCGCAATCTCCAAGCCGACTCGATCCAAAACTCTTTGATCCACCGAGCAAGTGCTATATGTGATCTTTGACGCTCGGGCTCTTGAATCAACATGTGAAACCTTCCAAATCATCTTGTTGAAGCTAATCACCAACTAATAACTTGATTAATGATCTGAAACTAAAATCACAAGATTATTAGTACACATAACTACATGAGTTAATCATCATCAAAACTAGAGTGGAAGGCCTTTGGGCCAACAGAAAGAAACAAATAATCCTCGTTAGTTTTGTGACTTTGTTTACTCGAGTCCTTAAACACGAGAGATGTTTTCTCATCTGGTGCCCTAAGAATATTTAGTATGGGAGTCATTAGTCAAAGGCTCACTACCAAGGTAAATTAGAAAACCTAAGAAACTAAGAAAAGAAAAATATATATATACATATAAATAAATTGCTTGATGGTTAGAGTTGAAATCACAAAAATCTTCACTATCACAAAGTGTATATTATTTAGGTTTTATGAAGGATAAAATATTCAATTCAATTTTAAATTCTTATCTTAATTAAAGATAATGTTGGCCCAAAGGCCTTCCACCCTAGTTTTGATGATGATTAACTCATGTAGTTATGTTTACTAATAATCTTGTGTTTTTAGTCTCAGATCATATAACAATATTAGTTGGTGATTAGCTTCAACAAAGGAGTTTAGAAGCTTTTCATGATGATTCCAGGGCCAAATCTTCAAGATCACACATTGCTTAGCCCCATGGATGGAGTTTTGGATCGGGTTTACTTGAAGATGGAGATCGTCAAGACGACTTAGGTATCCTAGTTTAGTTTAGTGTGTTTTAGATCCATTTGTAAAGCTTAGTATAGTTGATATGCTCAAGTGCACAAACACACACGTTTTACGTTTGGTTTTTGGTTTTCATGAATAGTTGATCAAAATAAGTTTAATTGATATATGTATAGTTGTTTCATTCTATACATGCATGCTTAACTTTTAAACAAACTTATTTTGACTATCCTATTCATGTTTTGAAAAAATCCAAGTTTGATAAAAATACATGTTTTGGTTTTTGGTAAAAGTGTTAAGAAACAAAAATGGTTTCATATGCTTGATATTTGAGTAAAAATGTTTATCACATGTTTATATATCAATGCAATATGGCAAAAACATTTTTGGATTTTTACAAGTTTTTAAAAGAATTTTCAAAATATGTTTTAACCCAGTTTCTGACCCAGGTTTGTGCTGACAGGCCAGGTCGGTCGACCCAGCCGGTCGACCGCACCATGGGCCGGTCGACCCTTGGGGTCGACCGACGTGCACAGACTTGTGCACGTCTGGCAGGCACAAACTCGGTCGACCGTCCGGGTCGACCGGGTCTGAGAGCTCTGCTCTCTGTTTGTTTGGGTCGACCGGGCGGTCGACCGGGTTGCCCCAACGGTCACATTTCTGACCGTTGGCGGTCGGCTGGGCCGGCCGACCGGTAGCCTGTCAGGCTGCCACATCAGCCTAACGGCTAGTTTTCTGATGGGCCTATATAAACCCCATTTCTTTGGGATTTTGGCCAAGATTTTTAGAGCTAATTTTTCTCTACTCTCTGGTTTTAAAAAGAAGTTTTCTAAAGAGTTTAAAGAGCAAAAAGATTCATCTTGTTTGATTTTAAGTATTTTATTATTTTCAAAGAAAATAAGTTTTTTGGGAATTGATTTCTTGTTCTTCATTTCTATATCAATTTGGTATTTTCCCAGAGATTTTCTTTGATCAAACACTTGTGTTTTTCACACTTGAGCTATCATCTATCCTAATCTATTAGGATCTTGTTTTTGTGGAAAAAAAATTGGTTTGTGGTTGAAAGAAACCACTTGTTGTAAACACCCTTGTTCTTGTTGTATCCCTCTTTGGTAGAGGTTGATCGGGTGATTGGTTTACTCCCTCTTATGAGAGGTGGAGTTTGGTTGTAAACCCTCTTCGGTAGAGGTGTTGTGGTTTTTGGCTAAGGGCCTACCCCTCTTGTGTGAGGAGGTGTTTGTATTGAGAGAGGAGTTCGGTACTCCTAGTGTTGTAACAAATCCTCTTTGGTAGAGGTTCCCTCGGTGGGAGATAGTAGATTGGAAATCCTACATGATGGTGTAGGCGGGGATGTAGAGCTAGGGGCTCGAACCTCGAAACATATCTTGGCTTTTGCGTTTGATCCACTTGTCTCTAACTCTCTCTCTTGTTTATTTGTGCAAAGCATCATTCATATCATATCATCATACTTGCTTGTGTTGCCTTGCATTATTTCATATTGCTATTCATCCTTATATGCTTGGCTTGATTGTGTGTGTGCCTCACTTATACTTACCACAAGAGCTTCACATAGCACCTCAACCCATATCTAGGGGAATCAAGAGGAGTTAGTCCAGAGCCCTTCACGGGGAATTCGGCTACACTTGTTGATTGTACTAAGTGTGATTGCAAAATTGTTTTTAGCTTCCGCATTTAGCGTATTTAGTTCACTAGATTAGCACGTACACCTATTCACCCCCCTCTAGGTGTGCTTTCAATTGGTATCAGAGCTAGTGCTCCTGATACTTAGGCTTAACATCCTAGGAGTGAGATCTATTTGGTTGCTAATCTATTGTTTGCATTTGCTTGTTTGCACTCTCATATAGTTTGCCATGGACTTCATGACCCCACCTAGCTTTAACCCTTCCAACATTGTTGTTTGGAAGTATAGGATGTCCATGTACCTAAAGCCATAGGTTCGCATGTTTTCCTTGCCTCTACCGAGAGATGTTATCTTGGTGACCGCAAGCATATAAGGGCCAATGCACAAGCCCTTGAGGCCATTAGAAGCACGCTACCTAAAGAATATATTATGCATGTTTCTAATCTTGATTCCGCTTTTGCAGTGTGGAACAAGTTGACAACCACCACCACCTCCAAGCTTCAAATGCCTATCCATCAAGAAGAGGAGTCTAGTGGAGAATCCGAGCCACGACAATGATATACGGTCCAAGGGAATGACTCCCTTGAGGTACACTCGGAAACCCACTTTGTTGATGATGATGATGATGTTAGTTCTTCAAATGATTATGTTGATGCCCATGCTTTAAATGAAGAACTATCCATTGTGTGTGAAAAATTATTTGAAAAATATAAAGTTTTGAAAAAGAAAAGTCTAGGCCTTGAAAATGAAAATAAGTGTTTGCATTCTAGACTTAAAAATGTTTTACAAGAGAAGGTTGAGGTCTATAATGAAAGGGATTCATTAAAATCTCAACTTGATCTTGCACTAAAAGAAAATGAAGTTTTAAAATCTAAAAATAATTGTGAAACAATTTTGAAGAAAAATGAAAACTTGTCTTCAAAAATTGATTTTGTTTTAAAAGAGAATGTTGCTTTGAAAAATAAAATTATTTCTATTTCAAATGATTTGGATGTGTGTTTAAAGAAAAATGTTGTTTTACAAAATAAGATTGATGCACATGTTTGCAATGCTAGGGTAGTATCACACACTTCACCTATTGCATGTGCCACCTCTTCTTTAATTGAAAAAGATATATCCATGCTTAAGAAGAAGGTTGATTGTTTGGGCTCCACTATGAGCCAATGTGCCATGAACCACACACGCTTGGAATCCTTGGTTCAAAAGAAACAAGCTCCATCTTTTCATGCACACCCCCCACGGCATACACATGCTCCTCACGTTCACACCCATCATCATATGTATGCTCATGTGTACACTTGTACACATTGTGGACGTAGGGGCCACCTTGCTAAATTTTGCTATGATAGACTACATACTTCAAATTTAGCAAAGAAGTTTGTTTGGGTTAGAGAAGGTACTAATCCCCATGGACCCAATAAGATATGGGTACCAAAAATCACCCCTCCTTTATTTGATGTAGGTGTGGGCTCTCACATGACGTGAGAGTAGCCGTACCTTGGAGTGGATGCGTTCCGTACTTAAAGAAAATCAATTGGATGCATACTTTCAAGGGAAGTTTGGTGGAGATGACTACCATGTTTTGGAGACAAGGAAAGTTGCTTTCTAGGTTTTGGTAATGATTCCTAACTCCTATTTATTGTTTACATGCTTTTAATATTCATTGTTTATAGCATGTTTCATTGTCTATGGATTAGTATGTAAATACCATGTTTATTAGATCCTTGACATACATGTATAGTATTTGAGACACACATGCTTATATGAACCCATACTTAGTGTTCTTATTTTTGTTTAGGCTATAATGTACATCATGAATCTAATACATGTGAATTTCATAGTAATCATGTTTTAGTTTTATCATGATGATTTTTATATTTGTTTTTGATGCTTCATGTTTTGAATATATGTTTAGATGTTAGTTTTTCATTAAGACTAGGATTTATACTTGTGCATATAGTGGGCCACAAATAAATCTATATATGTTTGGGCTTGATTGCTTATTTGAACCCATTAGATGTGCTAGTATAGTCTAGTTTTGATGATCCATACATTTTAGACTTGTATTCATATTTTTGGATTTGTTTTATGATTGTGTGTTTCACTTCATGTATATGTTTCTTTTGCCAAACTTTAAGATATACATGTATACCCCTTGAGTTATTTGCTTTTCATGCAAATCCTTATTTATGGACTCAATTGTGTTTAGGGATATGTATGTATACTTCTTGTGTTGACAAATCATACATATACCTTGAAATGACATTTGTTTGAATGAAAATTTAGTTATTCATGTTTTTATGATTTCATTTATTTAACTTCATGTATATGTCTATTTTATCCAAATTATTGTTATACATATACATCCTTTTTGAGCCACGTGCCTTTATGCATATATGTTGTGGACTCGTTGTGTTTTGGATATGTATGTATGCTTTAGTTTGTATAGGACATACATATACCTTGAAGATTAAATAAGTTTTTTTGATAATTTTCATGTTTTCATGTTGTTTCAAGGAATTTTGAGCTTAATTGGAAATTTCATAATGCCATGTCACACATTGATTGGTATCCAATGTTGCATATTTTACCACATAATTCTCATGCATTTAGTTAATAAATATATGATTTTTACTCATCTTCTCTATATATTTGCAGGTACACACTCTAATGGAGAGAAGCCAATAATCACTTTAATTAGCAATAATTAAAGGGATTAAATCCAAGATCAAGATAAAGCCAAGATTTGAATTCAAGATCCAGAGAGATCCGCGCAACAACCCAAGATTCTAGAAGGCCACGTGGCTAACAACCTCGTAACCAATCTCCAACAGAAAGTTGTTAGCCAACGGATTCTGTTTTGCCGCGCCTTGCCGCGCGCGCGGCAGATCCAAGGCCGTTGGATCTCGGATTTTGCGCCAACAAACTAGGTTCTGGATCCTTCACCTGGGGCTATAAATATTGGACCAAGGACCTGCGAGCAAAGACTGAATGGAGAAGAGAGGAGAAATTGTTAGTTATTGTAATTTTCATAGGTTTTTCTCTAGGTTTAGTTCTTTAGTCCCTCTTCTCCTTCCCTAGATACTTTGTAAAAGAGAGAGATTGTGAGAGAGAGAGCTTGTGTAATCAAGGTGTGACAACTTGAAGCAACAAGGATTCATCCATTCTTCTTTCTCTACTTGAGCTTGGTTCTACTTTAATTGCTTTCTTTACTTGCTTGCTTTTATTCATGCTTTATTTCCTTGCAATTTTACTTCATGCTTTGCTTTTATTTGTTAATGGCTTGTAGCTAATTTTTCTACCATGTACTAGCTAACCACTAGCCTTGCCATCTTCACTAACTCATGGGTGATTGCTATAGTTCATCTTGCAAGTTGGATGGTCTTCTCTTCTCCGATGGGTTAAACCACCCTTCATCTACATGGGAAAGTAATTAGATCAACACGCAAGATGAAACCTACGCCGATGGAGTGACAACATGAGGCACGCCTTCACTATCACGGAGTTTAGTAAGTATTGGTAAGGTAGTAAGGTATGCTAGTCATGGTTTATTTTCTTCCATTTCATTCTTTCTAGTGTTAACACCAAATCCAATCTTGATTTCTTTCCACTTTCCATCATGAACATATCCATCCATTCTTTCATTTCTTGTTCCATGATTGTTTTATTCTATTGAGCATAGAAGACACTTCGTTTACATTTCTTCACTACGATTCGTAACGCTTCTATCGCTAGCTCTCCCTGAGAATCGACTCGGTATAGCCTTATGCTATAGCGGAGATAGGAAAGGATACATCAAACACATTTACATACACCTTTCCCGTCTAAATCAAAATGGCGCCGTTGCCGGGGAGAGCAACGGATTTTCTTTAAAGTGAAGAACTAAACGAATCTTCTTCTCTGTTGCAGGTTACAGGAGAAGAAAACAGAAAATTTGCATTGCAGTATACATATAAGTGGACCTGGGCCTCTGCTCTCGAAAGCAGAGACCAGGATCCCTCAGTTTTGCCGCGGAATCCTAGTTTTTGCCGCGGATCTGCGGCAATCCTGAGTTGACTACTCACAATATTTCTGCAGGGTCTCCATCTCTGCAAAATACATCTGCTGCTATACTTGAATTCCTGTATTTTTCACCTATTACCTGCTAATTTAATCAACAGTAAAAAATTGGTTTAAATTGTTAAAAATTGTTTAGACATTTGCATTCTAGGCACGTGTCTTTCAATTCATTTACTTTTACTGTTGAAGAGTGCTGGAGGCAAGGTACGTTTTGCATTGCATGTAGACTAGGAATCATCTCTTGCTTGATTTTCATGCTTTGAGTGAATTCTAGTTATATTTTTGTACACTTGCACAATTCATTTTTAAGGGCATAACCCATAAATAAGATAAGGTGGGGATGTCATTACCCTTTCCTTAGCCCAAAAAACCACCATCCCAGCACTCACTAACCCAAGCCTAATTTAATAAAAAAAATTAGACGTTGGCCTTAGGGACATCTCGGACTCATCTAGGAGATTATCCTAAGGGGGAAAAGTGTTAGAAATAGACTCTTGCAAAATCAGTGTTTAGGAAAGGGATTGAGGGCCGAAAGCCCGAAGGTTGCTGGTTACTTAATTAAGGAACGTCTCTGACGGAAAACCTCCCACCAACCTTGCCCTTCCCTGGCTGATTAACTTGTGGTCTACGTCTACACTAAACCTCCCGTGGACGATCTAATCAGTTAGGAGTCGTCTAGGTCTAGGTCAACCATTCTTTTGGCTTGGTTTTGATTTTTTTTTCTTTTCTTTTTGTTTGTTGTTTGATTTTTCTTTTTGTTTGTGATTGTTTGTGATATGGAATTCAACAATAATAATTCTTTCAATCTGAACATGAATCCATATTTCACACCAACTCCATTCTATTCGGATAATTTCAACCCGGTGTTTTATAATACGCACCAACCAAATACACCGGGTTGTCCTTATCCGAATCAATATGACCCATACCCCCCATCTAATAACTATAATTTCCATAATAATTTCAACTCTTCACCGAGTCATTGGGGATTCCAGTCCCCCGAGTTTAATTATCAACCTCCTTGTCCACCATATCCACCAAGTCTACAATATCCACAATATTCATTTCCAGATTCCGCTTCATATACTCCTTTTTCTGAACCACCAATTGAAGAAAAATCTGAGTTACTAAGGAGTATAGAAGCCAATTTACAGAGGGTCGAGCAACAACTTCAAGAAACATTTGCCCCTCCAATTCCACCATATTTTCAAGAGTCTTACTCAGTTCCACCTTTTCCTAATGAACAACCATTTGTCATGAAAACGAGTAAAGATTTCTTGTGTGAGTCCACTCTTCCACACATTTTTGACTCACAATTTTACCATCACTTCCAAGACAACACTTCATCTTTTCATCAAAATAATGAAATCATCAATTATGGAAAGATGCTTGAAGACATGACTCATGTTCAAAATGCTAGAAATCGTGACATAGATTTGATGATCCAAACTCTTCATTCTCATCCTATTTCTAATGTCACTAGCCACCCTGTTAAAACCAAAGAGTCATGTAGTTTTGGAAATCCAGATTCAATTTCAGCACAATCACCTGAACTTGTCCAAAATTCAGATCCCATTGACATTTTGGCAAGTTTTTCTTTTCCTGAAATTGAACTTGAACATGATCCTGAACTTCCACTTGATGATTCAATTTTCTTTCCTGATTCAATTATGACTCCAGTATCTTCACATGATTTCACTTCATTTCCCGAGTCAGTATTGGATCCAGTGCCTGTTCATTGTGAAATTGAATCACCAATTTCTTATGATGATCATATTGAACTTGACCAATTCCATACTTTTGAAAGTCCTATTGATAAATTGGCAAGTTCACATTTTTGTGGAATTGAATTACATGAGGAATGTGATCTTGAACCCCACTTATTGATTCAATTCTTTTTCCTGATTCAATAATGACTCCGGTATCTTTACTTGACATCAATCTTTTCCCGGAGTCAACTTTGGATCCTGTCCCAATTCATAATGAAATTGAATCACCCATCCTTGAGGATCATCTTGAACTTGACCAATTATACACTTCTGAAAATCCCATTGACAATTGGCAAGTTCTTCATTTTTTGATATTGAACTCAATGTGGAATGTGACTTTGACCCTCAAGTTTGTGATTTAGTTCAAATACCTGAATCATTATTAACTCCTGTTTTGTTACCCAATTTGAGTAAAATTTTAGAGTCAGTTTTGATTCCCAACCCTTCTGAACTTGAATCACTAATCTTAGATAGTCACATTCCATCTGGGGGAAATGATTGTGGATTTGAGCTTCATTTTCTTAACTTGGACCCATTCGTGAACTCACTTCGACTCCTGAACCTTTACTTGATTTCAGTCACCTTCCTGAGTCAGTGTTAGTTTCTGTCCATCCCGAGTCCAAGTCGACCATTCTATCATTTCATAATCCATTCTGGGACAAGGATCTTGATAAATTTGACTCTGAAATTATTTTAGAAATTTGGAAATTAGATGGGGACATGTACTTAATAAAAATCTTCCATGGATTTATCATTTTTGTGGGTCATATTCTTGAAATTTCTTGTGGTTCCTCAAAACCCAACGTAATAATGATTGGGCCATGTTTCGTGGACCAATCAGACCACCACCAGAACCACCACCTTATGGTAATTTTTCTCCTTCCTTACTAACTTAGAGTTTTTAGATTTTCTTTCTTTTACACTTCTTTTAGAGATTAATAATTAAAAATAAAAAAAGAAATAAAAATAAAGGAGGGATTTTTATGCATAAAGGAGTTTCCACACTTTCCAAATTCAAAATCTTTCTAAATTCCTAGGTTTCTTCATATTCCAAGTCCCTAGGGTCAAAGTTATTTTTAAAACTTCCAAATCCCTAGGGTAAATTCGTTTTTAACCTAGGGATAGAAGTGGGATTCTAAAGTTCTTTCCTCCTATAAATAGCCCCTCTTCCACACACTTTCTCCCTCACCAGCGAAATATCTTCAGATCTGCAACTCTCTCCTAAAGCGCCGCCACTAAACTTTTTCCCTTCCTCCAGATCTCTCTGATCTGCCGCAAACCCGCGGCTTCTGCCGAGATTCCGCGGCAAAGTTGGAGATTCCTGCGTGCTGAAAAATCCTCACCAGTCGATCTGAAGCACAGCTAGCAGATCGGGTGCCAGCAACTTCATCAGATTCTTCTGTACCCACTGCAGAGATCAATTTCTTCCCCCCACGAATTCCGGGGGTGGTTCGAATTCAAATCTCTTCTTTTTACCGCTTTGATCTGAAATTCATATTATGGCACCTGCAATTTTTGTTGAGAAAGACTTTGGGCGGATTTTATGTGATGTGAATGGATATGGGCATGTATTTTTAGAGAGAATTAGGGCAAGGAATTGGTATTCACTAGTGTACGACAACACTGAGACCGATGCATTTTATTGTCCCGAACTGGTGACAATATTTTACACGCATCTTGACCAAGCATCGATTGATCCACACATGTACCAGTTCACTGTACACATGCCCACAGGAGACCTACTTGTCACGCTTCCTCTTCTTGAGGAAATCACCTCTGTCCCATCCATCACACAACATAGCGAGCCTCTCCTGTTGATTGAGTATATAACTATTATGGGGGCTCGTTGTACTGTGCAGGATCGTGGGCTCAAAGCCAGCACGACATTTAGAAATATTCACTGCGTTGGACGTTGGATCCAACGAAACATTTTAGGGCTTGACCACACATCCTCTTTCAACAGACCAGTGTTGCAAATTATACATGATTTAATGACTCGTCAACACTCGGTTTGTTTGAATAAGGTCATCTTCCATGCACTTATAGCCAACTCTTCACGCACACGAGGTGCCAAATACTCTCACCCCATCCTTATTACACGTTTGTGTAGGACTTTCCTACCAGACGATGTTTTTGATTCATTCGACCGAGTGTTTGTTGCACCCGAGAGACCTACCAGTTCGTATAATAGTTGTTTGCATGCGGTCTGGACACCTACTGTCCAGACCGAGGATGTACCGGTAGAGTCCTCCTCTGAGGAGAGTTTTGATGCAGAGGATGAACCTGAGTTTTGGAGGCAGGACCCCCCACATGATACACATGCCTTCATGTCCTCCATCTGGAAGGGCATGAAGAAGATTTTTAGGGGTCAAGTGAGGCTGAGGAAGAAGATGGAGGAACAATCCTCCAGGTTAGAGGAGCAATCCTCTAGGTTAGAGGGCATTGAGGCGAGGTTGAGGAGGACACAGTCGGCAGGACCCAGTACTACTGCGGGTCCAAAGAGGATGAGGGAGTGACTTTTTACCTTACCTATTTCATGCATCATTTTTATCTTGCATACATTGAGGACAATGCATGAGATAGGTATGGGGGGGTATGTACTAACATAGGACTTTTTATTATCTTTATAGGATTTTTATTTTTTAGGATTTTCATTTTTAGGTCTTCCATTTTATTTTTAGATTTTATCTTTTTTCTAGATTTTCCACTTTCTTTTTAGATTTTACCTTTTCTTTTAGAAAAATTAAAAAAATAATAATAATAAAAAAAAAACTTTTTGAAAAAAAGAGACAAAGTTTTGATCTATTTTTAAGAAAATTAAGATGTATCTTAGAAATTAAGAAAGCCTTAATTATGACATCTTAAACCTAGTTGAAATAATAGATCTTGTTGGAAATTATAGGCTAAGTAAGAAAAATTGGTGAGATATTTTTATCTTGAATTTTTTGCCTTAGATAATATGCACTTTACACTTACACATTTCTTGGGATGGAGACAAAGACCAAAAATGCCATATAAATAAAAGAAAAAGAAAAAAAAATATAAATAAACATCACCTATTAAGCTGGAGAATTGTGCCTCAAGAAGCATGATTATTCACGCCTAACGTGGTAAAGGAAATAAATAATCCCCCTTAGTTATGTGGCCTTTTTTACTCGAGACCTTAAACCCGAGGGATGTTTTCTCATCTGGTGCCCTAAGACCGTCTGGTTTGGGAGTCATCGGTTAAAGGCTCGCTACAAGGGTAAACTAGAAAGCCTAGACTAAGGGAAGAAAAATAAAAGAAAAAATATATATATATATAAATAAATAAATGGCTTGATGGTTGGAGTTGAAATCCCAGAAATCTTCACGAGCACGGTGTGCATATTATCTAGGTTTTATGAAAGATAAAATATTCAATCCAATTTTGAATTCTTACCTTAATTGAAAACAAGATCTTGCATGGAGACTAAGTTTAAGGAAGAATGATTATAGGTGGACTTATGACCTAAGATCACTTAATTTTTTGCAAAAATAGTTCGTAAACATGTCTCTTGTTCAAAATACGTTTTCAAAACACTACATTTGTCTTCTTTCTTTATGGATTTTGTGGGTGTAATCCGCTGAAAACCCTCAGGAGACAACACTCCTCCTCTAGGGTAACCTAGAGGTTTAAACGGCTTGTTGCACACGCTCAGTGCAATCGCGTCACCTGCGAAAGTGGTGTAATAAAATTGGTAGTTAGGATTTTCTTTTCTTTTCTTTGTTTTGCTCGGGACGAGCAAAAGAATAAGTGTGGGGGTGTGATTGGTATCCAATGTTGCATATTTTACCACATAATTCTCATGCATTTAGTTAATAAATATATGATTTTTACTCATCTTCTCTATATATTTGCAGGTACACACTCTAATGGAGAGAAAGCCAATAATCACTTTAATTAGCATAATTAAAGGGATTAAATCCAAGATCAAGATAAAGCCAAGATTTGAATTCAAGATCCAGAGAGATCCGCGCAACAACCAAGATTCTAGAAGGCCACGTGGCTAACAACCTCGTAACCAATCTCCAACAGAAAGTTGTTAGCCAACGGATTCTGTTTTGCCGCGCCTTGCCGCGCGCGCGTGGCAGATCCAAGGCCGTTGGATCTCGGATTTTGCGCTAACAAACTAGGTTCTGGATCCTTCACCTGGGGCTATAAATATTGGACCAAGGACCTGCGAGCAAAGACTGAATGGAGAAGAGAGGAGAAATTGTTAGTTGTTGTAATTTTCATAGGTTTTTCTCTAGGTTTAGTTCTTTAGTCCCTCTTCTCCTTCCCTAGATACTTTGTAAAAGAGAGAGATTGTGAGAGAGAGAGAGAGCTTGTGTAATCAAGGTGTGACAACTTGAAGCAACAAGGATTCATCCATTCTCCTTCCTCTACTTGAGCTTGGTTCTACTTTAATTGCTTTCTTTACTTGCTTGCTTTTATTCATGCTTTTATTTCCTTGCAATTTTACTTCATGCTTTGCTTTTATTTGTTAATGGCTTGTAGCTAATTTTTCTACCATGTACTAGCTAACCACTAGCCTTGCCATCTTCACTAACTCATGGGTGATTGCTATAGTTCATCTTGCAAGTTGGATGGTCTTCTCTTCTCCGATGGGTTAAACCACCCTTCATCTACATGAGAAAGTAATTAGATCAACACGCAAGACGAAACCTACGCCGATGGAGTGACAACATGAGGCACGCCTTCACTATCACGGAGTTTAGTAAGTATTGGTAAGGTAGTAAGGTATGCTAGTCATGGTTTGTTTTCTTCCATTTCATTCTTTCTAGTGTTAACACCAAATCCAATCTTGATTTCTTTCCACTTTCCATCATGAACATATCCATCCATTCTTTCATTTCTTGTTCCATGATTGTTTTATTCTATTGAGCATAGAAGACACTTCGTTTACATTTCTTCACTACGATTCGTAATGCTTCTATCGCTAGCTCTCCCTGAGAATCGACTCGGTATAGCCTTATGCTATAGCGGAGATAGGAAAGGTTACATCAAACACATTTACATACACCTTTCCCGTCTAAATCACACATTACTTGTACACTCATCATCTTTTAAAATATTTCTCATGAGTATGTTTTCATGAGCATGTATGGACTTTATTGAATATTGAGTGTTTTTAAGTGCTATGTGATTTACATGTGTTTTATGACAATTATTTTAGTATATTCCTTACTTGAAGGATTTCGTACTAGTTAACAAAAATTTCCATTTTAACTAGCTCGTATTCTTCATTTTGATATGAGTTATACCATGCTTTTATTATTATGTCAATTGGTATCATTGAACTCTTTCAATTGGTATCATTTTGATCCTTTTGTATACTCATAATTGTTTATTGTGTATGTATATTTTCAATTGGTATCATCTATTGATGATTGGTACTCATTCTATTTCATACACATATACTTGTTTTATTTGTGCTATTATATTTCTATATCTTGAGCACAAATTTTGTTTATGGTAGAGCTTGAGCTTCAACTTCATTTCAATTGATTTAGTTTTCAATTGGTATCTTATTTCAAGCCTACGCATAGTTTTTGTTGGTATTTCATAAAGGGGGAGAAAATCCATTTTTCATATTTCAATTGGTATTTGTATTTCCACTCCCTTACTTTATGATAGAAAATAGTCATTTCAATTATTTATATGGCTTAAAAAGAAAAATACTATCTTTTGATATCAAGATGTCTTGTGTTTTTAAATTGGTATCTAAAAATTTTGTTTAAAGAAAAAATACAAAAGTTTTGATTTATATTATCTATATGCAAGAAGAGCTTAACATCTCTTCTACATATAGATTCATGTTGAGTGTATCTTATATTGAGGAGCTTAACATCTCTTCTTTATGTGGTACACGTGTGTAGAGGGAGCTTCACATCTCCTCTTATGCATGACATAATGTGTGTTATGTGAATTAGGGCTTAACATCCCTCTTTCATGTAATGCATATGTGTAGGGAAGCTAACTTAGCGTCTTCCTCTTCATGAATGTATATAGCATATAACATTTATTGATCTTTGTTTACTTTCAATTGATATCAAGATGCTAATTGTCATATCTAATTCTTTGGTATCTTAATTGATTGTAACCCCTTATTGACTTTGTTTTTATTTTTAAACAAAAAGGGGGAGAACATTGTTTTTATTGTTTTGATTGACAAAAAGGGGGAGAAAGATTTTTACCCCTCATTGACATTTTATTTATGGTTTTGATTGTTTACCCCTTTGTTGATGATTGACAAAAAGGGCGAGAAAGATTTTGAGTTTGTTTGAGTTTTATACATGCATACTTATGTTTTTGCATATATTAAGTTTAATATAGTTTATTATTAATTGGTATCTAGAGCATGTTTTGTTTTTGAACATTTCATTGGTATCTAGAACCTTTTATTGTTTATGCATATCTATGCATTCATGTTTAATATTCATTGCATATTATGTTTATTTGTTTATGCATGAGTTAAGGGGGAGCTTCTTGTAGCTTAACTTTAATTTATGCATATATAACTCCATGAGTTTTGTCATCATCAAAAAGGGGGAGATTATTGGCCCAAAGGCCTTCCACCCTAGTTTTGATGATGATTAACTCATGTAGTTATGTTTACTAATAATCTTGTGTTTTTAGTCTCAGATCATATAACAAGATATTAGTTGGTGATTAGCTTCAACAAAGGAGTTTAGAAGCTTTTCATGATGATTCCAGGGCCAAAGCTTCAAGATCACATATTGCCTAGCCTATGGATGGAGTTTTGGATCGGGTCTACTTGAAGATGGAGATCGTCAAGAAGACTTAGGTATCCTAATTTAGTTTAGTGTGTTTTAGATCCATTTGTAAAGCTTAGTATAGTTGATATGCTCAAGTGCACAACACACACGTTTTACGTTTGGTTTTTGTTTTCATGAATAGTTGATCAAAACAAGTTTAATTGATATATGTATAGTTGTTTCATTCTATACATGCATGCTTAACTTTTAAACAAACTTATTTTGACTATCCTATTCATGTTTTGGAAAAATCCAAGTTTGATAAAAATACATGTTTTGATTTTTGGTAAAAGTGTTAAGAAACAAAAATGGTTTCATATGCTTGATATTTGAGTAGAAATGTTTATCACATGTTTATATATCAATGCAATATGGTAAAAACATTTTTGGGTTTTTACAAGTTTTTAAAAGAATTTTCAAAATATGTTTTAACCCAGTTTCTGACCCAGGTTTGTGCTGACAGGTCAGGTCGGTCGACCCAGCCGGTCGACCGCACCATAGGCCGGTCGACCCTTGAGGTCGACCGACGTGCACAGACTTGTGCACGTCTGGCAGGCACAAACTCGGTCGACCGTCCGGGTCGACCGGGTCTAAGAGCTCTGCTCTCTGTTTGTTTGGGTCGACCGGGCGGTCGACCGGGGTTGCCCCAACGGTCACATTTCTGACCGTTGGCGGTCGGCCGGGCCGGCCGACCGGTAGCCTGTCAGGCTGCCACATCAGCCTAACGGCTAGTTTTCTGATGGGCCTATATAAACCCCATTTCTTTGGGATTTTGGCCAAGATTTTTAGAGCTAATTTTTCCCTACTCTCTGGTTTTAAAAAGAAATTTTTTAAAGAGTTTAAAGAGCAAAAAGATTCATCTTGTTTGATTTTAAGTGTTTTGTTATTTTCAAAGAAAACAAGTTTTTTGGGAATTGATTTCTTGTTCTTCATTTCTATATCAATTTTGTATTTTCCCAAGAGATTTTCTTTGATCAAAACACTTGTGTTTTCCACACTTGAGCTATCATCTATCCTAATCTATTAGGATCTTGTTTTTATGGAAAAAGAAATTGGTTTGTGGTTGAAAGAAACCACTTGTTGTAAACACCCTTGTTCTTGTTGTATCCCTCTTTGGTAGAGGTTGATCGGGTGATTGGTTTACTCCCTCTTGTGAGAGGTGGAGTTTGGTTGTAAATCCTCTTCGGTAGAGGTATTGTGGTTGTTTGGCTAAGGGCCTACCCCTCTTATGTGAGGAGGTGTTTGTATTGAGAGAGGAGTTCGGTACTCCTAGTGTTGTAACAAATCCTCTTTGGTAGAGGTTCCCTCGGTGGGAGATAGTGGATTGAAAATCCTACACGGTGGTATAGGCGGGGATGTAGAGCTAGGGGCTCGAACCTCGAAACATATCTTGGCTTTTGCGTTTGATCCACTTGTCTCTAACTCTCTCTTGTTTATTTGTGCAAAGCATCATTCATATCATATCATCATACTTGCTTGTGTTGCCTTGCATTATTTCATATTGCTATTCATCCTTATATGCTTGGCTTGATTGTGTGTGTGCCTCACTTATACTTAACCACAAGAGCTTCACATAGCACCTTAACCCATATCTAGGGGAATCAAGAGGAGTTAGTCCAGAGCCCTTCACGGGGAATTCGGCTACACTTGTTGATTGTACTAAGTGTGATTGCAAAATTATTTTTAGCTTCCGCATTTAGCGCATTTAGTTCACTAGATTAGCACGTACACCTATTCACCCCCCCTCTAAGTGTGCTTTCAGATAAGATATTGCTTCTAGACTACGTTTAAGGAAGAATAATTTTTGATGGACTTATTATCTTAGATTGCTTATATTTTTGCAAAAATATTTTGAAAGCTTGTCTCTCTTTCAAAATGCATTTTCAAAACACTAACATTTATTTTCTTTTTTTATGAATTTTGTGGGTGCAATCTGCTGAAAATCCTCAGGAGACAACACTCCTCTTCTCGGGGAAACCTAGAGTTTTAATGGCTTGTTGCACACGCTCAGTGCAATCGCGTCACCTGAGAAAGTGGTGTAATAACTTTCTTAGTTTCATTTTTTCTTTTCTTGTTTTGCTCGGGACGAGCAAAAGATAAGTGTGGGGGTGTGATTAGTCTACAATTTTGCATTTTTATATTACATTTTCCTACCAATTTATGAAAAAAATAACTCTTCTCACCCGTGTTTTGGTCTCTTTTGCAGATAATCAAGATTAAAAGAGTAAAAAGGTAATAAGAGCTTAATTAATCTCATTTTCAGGTCATTAAATCCGAATTTCTTAGAGTCCAAATTAGAGAGTTTCTAGAAGATACATCAAATGTAGACATTGGCGCGAATTTGTTGAGAATCTGGATCCAAACACCTGAAATCAAAGATACCTGGAAGGTCCTAAAAGCGAGACATCACTGCTCACCAAAACTAGGGACCTAAGTCCCTGGTACGGCCATCCTGGCGAGCCAGGCATCAAATTTTGACGCATGGCCTCATCTCGTCTTCTAAAGGCTTCCTTTGCCTATAAAAAGCCTTGCAGAGACATGAGAGATGGATACGAAGAGCAATAGCTGGGGTTTTCTCCTTAGTGTAGGTTAGTATAGGTGTTCTTCCTCTTTCTTTTGTATTTTGTTTTCTCTTTTTAGATTCATGTATTAGGGTTGAGATGATTTAGAGAGAGATATTGATGTAATAGAGAGTGACAATCTACATAAAGGTGTCTCCTTTCTTCTCTTTTGTAATCTTCTCCATCTTTTACATGATGCTTAGCTAGTTTTTCTTCTCATGACAATCTAACTACTAACCACTAATAAGCTAACCACTTACTTGATAATCCACATGAATCTAATAACCTCTATAAGGTCTTACTCTTGTAAGAGCAATTGATGGCTCATAATGATGGGTTCTAACATTCTAACACCTAATCTCTAACTTGCTAACTTGCAATGTTAACTTTATTTCATGCCTACCTCTAATTAGTTTTGATGATCTAATAGTAGTTTGCATCTTGTTTTGTGGTTTGGATATGGAAGAACAATTTTATGAGCCTTGCTTTGTATCGTCTCTTGAAGTTAAGGATTAGTGATGGCCAAGGATTCATGTGAGGCAATTATCACTAAAAGGTTAGCATGGTTAGTGGAGCAATTGATTGTTAGGAGCCACGAGTTTCTTTCATCATTTTTATTCTTTTCTTTGCTTTATTTTAAAAACCAATTTCAAAGCCATTATTTTATCTTTTCATCATCTTTTTCATCATCTTCTTAGCTCACCTTTGTTTTCATCCTCTTCACAACATGTTTCATTTTCTTTTCTATTTTGTTTTCAATACCACTTTACAAATCACTTCATTTTCCATTTCATTTCTATTTCTTTCACTTTTATTTTCTTGCTTTGTTTTACTAATCCCACAACCACTCCGCTATTGTTTTCACTTCACCGATTTCATCGTCTTCTCCACCTATCACTTCTAAATTTCTTTTTCTTTCCTTTTTCTCATTCTTTAACAAAGAAGAATTTGTTAATATAACACGTGAATAAGAACTGTTAATGCTTTTATCGCCTCTTGTCTCTATAGAATTGACCCATTAAGACAATGCTATAACAGAAGTATCGAGAGAATATTAGCACACATACATAATTTTACTGATTTCATAAACACATATTTTCAAGTGCTGGTTTCCACCCGATCACAAGCCTAGAGCACAAGAAAAAAGGATTATCAAGCCTACAAAAAGGTATATTGAAGCATGTTATGCTGTGTTAGCTAATGAAAGTGATCCATCATGTTTCCAAGAAGCTATTGAAAGCAATAAGAGGCAAGATGGATGGGTGCTATGTCAGAGGAAATGAAAACACTCCACAAGAACTTTGTTTGAGAGTTAGTTTCAAACTCAAAGACCGAAAGATCATTAGCTTCAAATGGGTTTATCAAAAGAAAGAAAACACAAATGAAAAGGATGCTCCTATCTACAAGGCAAGGTTACTTGCCCAAGGGTTCTTACAAAAGGAGGGGATTGACTATGATGAATTTTTCTTCCAGTGGTCAATCATACATCTATTCGGGTGTTGGTATATCTTGTGGTACAACATGACATAGAGCTGAAATAACTTGACGTGAAAACAACTTTTCTTCACAGAGATTTGGAGGAAACTATCTATATGGCTTAGCTAGAAGGCATCTTGGAAGCAGAAAAGGAAGACCTTTTGTGTAAATTAAAGAAGTTTTTGTAAAAGCTCAAGCAATCCCCAAGGTAATGGAACAAGTGCTTCGACTCCTTTATGCTCCGAATCGGCTACAAGAGGGATGAGTTTGACTGTTGTGTTTACTCATACATTTGATCATAGCCTTATGCATATCTTGATTCTATATGTGGATTGTTGGCCCAAAGGCCTATCACCCTAGTTTTGATGATGATCAACTCATGAAGTTATGTTTACTAATGATCTTGTGTTTCATTAGTGACAGATTCTTTATCAAGATCTTAGTAGGTGCATAGCTCAATAAAGAATAAAATGTCAAGATTTGGAGCTAGCATGGTGTGATCCAAGGAGCTTTTGGATCAAGCTTGGACCAAGTCAAGAAGATGAGAAGCCTTCAAGTGAAGACTTCAAGAAGATGAAGACTTGTGTCTAGGTATAAGATTTTTGTTTTTAGTTAAAATGTAAAGGATAGAATAGTTGGTGGATTGCTCAAGTTCATATCACACACACACTCTTGATTTATATGTGTTTTCATAAAAGATTTTTAGTTCTAGAAAAATACTGTTTTGGTTTTTGATGTTTCAAATATACATGTGTTTTTAACCAAAACCATTTTAGAACTCTCGACCCTTCTGCTGATCTGCTCGACATTCTTTTAGTTTTCTAGTCATAACTTTTGATTCTTATATTTAATTAACATGATTTAAATTGCATTTAAAAGATGACTTTCAGAGCTACTGTAACGCCCCGATTCCACGAATACGGGGACGTCACTGCAACGTATATACGTAGGTCAGGAAATGCCCCCACGTATATACGCTAAGCATAAGAGTACAAGCAAGGATCAGAGTACAACACAAAGCGTGGTATACATACATATGCCAACTCAAAAGTACATACACAAAGCTATCCCAGGATATGATAAAATATTACACATTACATGTATCTTTTATCATAAACAAGTCCAAAAGTAAAATATACAAGATAACACAAAATGCTCACGAGTAGGATGAAGATCCCGTGAGTCAAAGGGAGAAGTCTGGCACAAAAGGGCTGGGGCTAGACTGCCTGCTCACTAAGGAAAGCTCGATCTACTGTGGACAGCTCCACTTCGATCCAAGCTTCAACCTGAACATACAAATCCAAGGGAGTCAGGACCTCCCAACAATGAACAGGCTACATGCCAAGTGGCAAGGAGATAAGAATAGGGGGGTTAGAACACAAGTGTAATACACAAGGACGGGTATAACATAATCATAAAACAGGAAATACAAGTTAAAGTTGATTTCGAGCAAAAGTGATTGTATACGCTTAAGTCACGGTCCCATGAGACTAGTACATCGAAGGAATAATCCAAACAAGGAAACCCTCATATAGATACCTTTATCTCATGCCACAGAAATCCAAGCGTATAGAATCAGAGTTACAAATCATACGATAGTCAAAACGGGAATACATAACAAGAACAACATAAATCTAAAACAGGAACAAGTAATAAACAGGACCAGAGTACATAAAGGAAGTCATAACAGTCCTCCTAACAGGAATCATAACTAGCATCTATTATTATTATTATTATTACTCGTCTGACCCATATGTCTAGGTATGTGTCTCGGTATATATCCCAACTCACATACATCCACATATAAGAAAGTCGAGGGTCGTTACCGGAAGTAGATGGAGAACTGATAACACTTCTTATAGTAGTTTCCATACACCTGGAACCAGTTTGGAGGCCCAAAGTCCCCTAACACTTGTCTTCTGTGGGCCCAAAGTCCCACTAACACTTGTCGTCAATATTTTAGTCCATTACTATAAGCAAGGTATCATTCCGGCATCCATCACTTCCTCCCATACCCCATACAAGTTGTAGCTTATTAAGAATTATCAGCTTACTGGAATAAGTGAACATAACAGGAATAGCCCTACAGATTCAAGAGATGGCCCCCACAGATTCAAGAGGTGACCCCCACCGTGTGGTGTGGCACTTTGTTCCGTGTGGCACTTTGCTCTGAGGGAATGGATTCTAGAGGTGGCCCCCACCGAATATGGTGTGGCACTTAGTTCCATAATAACAAGACAGGATTCCCGTAAACATAATAATTACAAAGTCAAGTGTATCATGCTTGGTTTTAAAAGATAGCATGACAAGGTGGTGATATTTAACAATCAAGCAATCAATCATAACAAGAGATTGGTGATAGTCCGGGTAAGTCATAACATAACAAGAGGGTCTAGCAAGTCAGGTGATATACATGTGTTAAATGGAAGCATGAAACTAACAAGTCTGACATGGCAAGTAGAAACATAGAAGCAACTTAGTGTTCAACAACCACGAAGGGTCTGCCACGCATGGTACACGATAAGGAAGTAAGAATATCACTGGCAAGATACAAGTATAAGAATGAAACAAGTAGTTGTATTGCAATACATAAACACAAAAATATGAAGTGACAAGAGATGATATACTTCAAGTAATAGGTCATGAAGTACAATATACCGACATATAACCAGAGCATAAGATCCACATTTAAGATAGTAATTAACTGTAACAGACAGCCAAAATTAGTCGACTAGGGTCAAGGGAGTAGTCGACCAATAGAGGGGTTAGTCGACTAACAGTAGGGTCTAGTCGACTAAAACTGTGTAACAGAGAGTTGGGTTTCTGATTCGGAGAAAGGTTAGTCGACTAGGTGGAATATGTAGTCGACTAATAGGGAATACAAGTCGACTAACGGATACTTAAGTCGACTAGATCTGTGATACAGAGAGTTAAGGTTTTGGTTCAGGAAAGGGTAAGTCGACTAGGGTAAAAAGGGTAGTCGACTAGGGGTCTACAGTCGACTAATAATCTAAGCTAAGTCGACTAGAATCAAAGTTACAGAAAGTTGAGTTTTTGTTTCAGGAGTCGACTGGAGTAAAAGAGTAGTCGACTAACAATAATTTATAGTCGACTAATAGTTAAGATGAGTCGACTAAAACTGTGTTCCAGAAAAGATCACGTTTCAATTTAAGGGTTCAAGTCGACTAGGTTCTAGGTTAAGTCGACTAATCGTGGTCGAATATGGAATACAGAACTGAATCTGGTGGGTGGGTTTGATGGTCTAAAATGTGATTTTGATGTCATATGTGTACAAGATATGAAGGTACAAGTACAATAGGAATTGATCAAGTCTTGGTGAGTAAAAATACTCACTTTGAATGGTTTAATTGAGACTCGATGTACTCGAAAGGATCCCAAGGCGGAGATGATGGCCTCAATCCAAAAGTAGTTGTCGCTTGAGATGGAGAAGATGATCTTGGTGTTGCTTTGGGAGATGGAGGTTGAAGATGAAGACCTTGATGATGCCCTAGATGAAGCTCTTGAAGTTGGTGGTTGAGTTGAGATGGAGGAGGGATTTTGGTGAAGGGGATTTCTTTGTGGAAGTGAAGAAAAAGAAGATGGAATTATAAAGAAATGTTTATATATGATTTGGAATTTGTGAAGGAGGTGAAATTAGAGTAGATGAGAGGGGGTTTTGTGCAAATGGGGAAGGATGAGGTGTCCCTTCTCTTGGCCACTTGGCCGGCCATGGAAGAGAGAGAGAAAGAGATGCATTAAATGAGGAAGTAGGTGGGAGTTGGTGGAATTTTGGAGAAAGTGGAATTATTGAAAAATTGGAAAATGGAAAAGCTTGTGGTTGTGGAGGAAGGAAGGAAATTAAGAAAAAGGAAAAGGGAAAAGAAATTAAAATGAGAAGATATTTTCTTGGAATCAGAATTGGAAAATATTGAAAGAACAGATACCCGGGTTTATATCGAAGATGCTGAAAACATTACGGAGAATATCGAAATCGTCCGAAATTCAAGTGTCTAGGAACGACTCGCAAATTTTACCAAAAATCAATAATATAATACTAAGTATCATAGTGAAATCCATTTCAAGAAATACTTTATAGTTTTAAAACTAAAATCCCGGAATCAGTTACCTACCGACTCCGATGGAATTTTTATAAAATCATAAAATCCTCAGAAAAAGAATATAGGTAGAAAATATGATTATAAGGAATAAAGCCTAAAGGACCATCATGAAATTCCAAACTGTTTGAGAATTAAAAATCCAGGAATCGGTCAGCGGCACTGGCCGACACCGGTTTTGAAGAAATTCAATTTAATTCAAGAAAAATCTAGAAAATCATGGAAAATCTAATATATTGGAAAATAATATTTGAAACTGAAATCGGTCAATCTACACATCAGAAAGACTAAATCGAATAATATACTATGATCGGGCCTTCGGTTCAGACTAGGGCTGACTCCGAGTCCACGAATCCAAATCCAAAATAAAATAATCATATAAGGAATTCATAATACAGAATAAATGTAGGAAACAAATCGAAAAAATACGATCGAAAAATCTGAATACGCAACTAAGTACGTATTCCGGGAACGGGGTATTACAATCCACCCACCTTACAAAAAATTGCGTCCTCGCAATTTCGATAAGGAGGAAAATTGAACACAAGGGGGACAAGGGCGGAAACAAAGGTTTTGAAAAACCAAAACAGGTGTAAGATAAGTACAGGAGGGACCAGGATGGACAATGAGAACAGTGATAAGGTAGAATATTTAAAAAGATAACCAACCCAAGGTTCAAAAGATCAGGGTTAGCTGGACAAGGGTAACCAACTCAAAATACAAAAGGTCAGGGGTTGCTGTTACAGTGACCTCCTCAAAGTTCCTGCTCCAGATACTGAGCTTCATACTCTGCTGCTGCTTCATCTGATACCTCTGCCGCCATGTTGCGAACTTGGCCTCTGCCGTAATCTGCTCTAGGTCTTGCTCCTCTCTGTGGATTATCATACTGCTGGGGTGGAAATGGAGCTCTTTGGTCTACGGGTTCTGGATTCCTTCTCAATGGTGGAGCTGGAAGTGCTGGTCTGATTGGTGGAGCTGGAAGTGGTGGTCTGATTGGTACCATATTCCCTATCCTTCTGAACGGGCAATCCCTTAGTGCATGACTCCCGGTCCCACAAGCTAAGCATAACCCATTGGCCATTCGACAATCTCTCCTATAATGCCCAGGCTTGTGGCAGAAATTGCATATGATCTGAGGAAGAGGAGGTTGGAACGGTCGCTTGACTATCGGGCCATTGATTGTCCTAGCCGTATCTTCCTCATTCATCAACTGAAAAGGCCTCTTCACTGACTTGCTCTGCACCTGGTTCTCACTCTTCTTCTCCAGTCCTCGTTCTACTTCACGGGCAATGGAGAGAACCTGAGAGTATGTCTTCAGTTGTTGAGGAATAAGGAACATCTGGACCTCCATCTTCAGCCCTTGCTGAAATCGGCTAGCTCTCTTTTCTTCGTCTGTCACCATATAGGGAGCAAATCTGCTAAGCCTCAAGAATTCGGCAGCATACTCATCCACTGACCGATTGCGCTGCTGCAGGCGGATAAATTGTTCTTCCATTTCCTTTTGAGCTGTTGCCGGGAAGAATCTCTCATAGAAACCCTTTGAGAATTGGTCCCATGTGATGGGTTTCTCCAGTGTTGCTTCTTCCGCCAACCACCATGTTCGGGCCACATCCTTCAATTGTATCTTGGCCACTTCTACTTGGTTCTCATCCGGGACTCGGGCCGCCTTCAAAAGATCTGTGGTGTCTATCAGCCACTGTTCTGCATCCAGGGGCTTCTCTGTTCCTGAAAATACAGCCGGCTGTAATCTCCTGAAGTCCGACACGTTGCCTGGCCTTTGCTCTCGGGGTGCAACCAACAGTCCTTGACGTAGAAGCTCTGTCTGCTGTTGTTGACTCTGCATCATCCCTTGAAGTATCCTCATCAAACCATCATTGTCTCTATTGGGTCCATCTTGAGAGGCGTTAGGACCATTTCGTGTTCCCCGTCTTTCCATATCTGAGTTGGTAAAAAGGGTGACAAGAAGCTGGAAGGTAAAAGATTGATGGGTCTCAGGACACAAGGAATGGATCAGAAGAAGGAAAAAGATAACTCTGTACTTGTAGTTGGATTGTATAACCAGGACTCATGCATTCCAGTTGCAAATTCCTTTACCATTAATTTGCCATCTGGACGTACTGAGGATGCGAGAGCCTAGGCTCTGATACCAACCTGTAACGCCCCGATTCCACGAATACGGGGACGTCACTGCAACGTATATACGTAGGTCAGGAAATGCCCCCACGTATATACGCTAAGCATAAGAGTACAAGCAAGGATCAGAGTACAACACAAAGCGTGGTATACATACATATGCCAACTCAAAAGTACATACACAAAGCTATCCCAGGATATGATAAAATATTACACATTACATGTATCTTTTATCATAAACAAGTCCAAAAGTAAAATATACAAGATAACACAAAATGCTCACGAGTAGGATGAAGATCCCGTGAGTCAAAGGGAGAAGTCTGGCACAAAAGGGCTGGGGCTAGACTGCCTGCTCACTAAGGAAAGCTCGATCTACTGTGGACAGCTCCACTTCGATCCAAGCTTCAACCTGAACATACAAATCCAAGAGAGTCAGGACCTCCCAACAATGAACAGGCTACATGCCAAGTGGCAAGGAGATAAGAATAGGGGGGTTAGAACACAAGTGTAATACACAAGGACGGGTATAACATAATCATAAAACAGGAAATACAAGTTAAAGTTGATTTCGAGCAAAAGTGATTGTATACGCTTAAGTCACGGTCCCATGAGACTAGTACATCGAAGGAATAATCCAAACAAGGAAACCCTCATATAGATACCTTTATCTCATGCCACAGAAATCCAAGCGTATAGAATCAGAGTTACAAATCATACGATAGTCAAAACGGGAATACATAACAAGAACAACATAAATCTAAAACAGGAACAAGTAATAAACAGGACCAGAGTACATAAAGGAAGTCATAACAGTCCTCCTAACAGGAATCATAACTAGCATCTATTATTATTATTATTACTCGTCTGACCCATATGTCTAGGTATGTGTCTCGGTATATATCCCAACTCACATACATCCACATATAAGAAAGTCGAGGGTCGTTACCGGAAGTAGATGGAGAACTGATAACACTTCTTATAGTAGTTTCCATACACCTGGAACCAGTTTGGAGGCCCAAAGTCCCCCTAACACTTGTCTTCTGTGGGCCCAAAGTCCCACTAACACTTGTCGTCAATATTTTAGTCCATTACTATAAGCAAGGTATCATTCCGGCATCCATCACTTCCTCCCATACCCCATACAAGTTGTAGCTTATTAAGAATTATCAGCTTACTGGAATAAGTGAACATAACAGGAATAGCCCTACAGATTCAAGAGATGGCCCCCACAGATTCAAGAGGTGACCCCCACCGTGTGGTGTGGCACTTTGTTCCGTGTGGCACTTTGCTCTGAGGGAATGGATTCTAGAGGTGGCCCCCACCGAATATGGTGTGGCACTTAGTTCCATAATAACAAGACAGGATTCCCGTAAACATAATAATTACAAAGTCAAGTGTATCATGCTTGGTTTTAAAAGATAGCATGACAAGGTGGTGATATTTAACAATCAAGCAATCAATCATAACAAGAGATTGGTGATAGTCCGGGTAAGTCATAACATAACAAGAGGGTCTAGCAAGTCAGGTGATATACATGTGTTAAATGGAAGCATGAAACTAACAAGTCTGACATGGCAAGTAGAAACATAGAAGCAACTTAGTGTTCAACAACCACGAAGGGTCTGCCACGCATGGTACACGATAAGGAAGTAAGAATATCACTGGCAAGATACAAGTATAAGAATGAAACAAGTAGTTGCATGGCAATACATAAACACAAAAATATGAAGTGACAAGAGATGATATACTTCAAGTAATAGGTCATGAAGTACAATATACCGACATATAACCAGAGCATAAGATCCACATTTAAGATAGTAATTAACTGTAACAGACAGCCAAAATTAGTCGACTAGGGTCAAGGGAGTAGTCGACCAATAGAGGGGTTAGTCGACTAACAGTAGGGTCTAGTCGACTAAAACTGTGTAACAGAGAGTTGGGTTTCTGATTCGGAGAAAGGTTAGTCGACTAGGTGGAATATGTAGTCGACTAATAGGGAATACAAGTCGACTAACGGATACTTAAGTCGACTAGATCTATGATACAGAGAGTTAAGGTTTTGGTTCAGGAAAGGGTAAGTCGACTAGGGTAAAAAGGGTAGTCGACTAGGGGTCTACAGTCGACTAATAATCTAAGCTAAGTCGACTAGAATCAAAGTTACAGAAAGTTGAGTTTTTGTTTCAGGAGTCGACTGGAGTAAAAGAGTAGTCGACTAACAATAATTTATAGTCGACTAATAGTTAAGATGAGTCGACTAAAACTGTGTTCCAGAAAAGATCACGTTTCAATTTAAGGGTTCAAGTCGACTAGGTTCTAGGTTAAGTCGACTAATCGTGGTCGAATACGGAATACAGAACTGAATCTGGTGGGTGGGTTTGATGGTCTAAAATGTGATTTTGATGTCATATGTGTACAAGATATGAAGGTACAAGTACAATAGGAATTGATCAAGTCTTGGTGAGTAAAAATACTCACTTTGAATGGTTTAATTGAGACTCGATGTACTCGAAAGGATCCCAAGGTGGAGATGATGGCCTCAATCCAAAAGTAGTTGTCGCTTGAGATGGAGAAGATGATCTTGGTGTTGCTTTGGGAGATGGAGGTTGAAGATGAAGACCTTGATGATGCCCTAGATGAAGCTCTTGAAGTTGGTGGTTGAGTTGAGATGGAGGAGGGATTTTGGTGAAGGGGATTTCTTTGTGGAAGTGAAGAAAAAGAAGATGGAATTGTAAAGAAATGTTTATATATGATTTGGAATTTGTGAAGGAGGTGAAATTAGAGTAGATGAGAGGGGGTTTTGTGCAAATGGGGAAGGATGAGGTGTCCCTTCTCTTGGCCACTTGGCCGGCCATGGAAGAGAGAGAGAAAGAGATGCATTAAATGAGGAAGTAGGTGGGAGTTGGTGGAATTTTGGAGAAAGTGGAATTATTGAAAAATTGGAAAATGGAAAAGCTTGTGGTTGTGGAGGAAGGAAGGAAATTAAGAAAAAGGAAAAGGGAAAAGAAATTAAAATGAGAAGATATTTTCTTGGAATCAGAATTGGAAAATATTGAAAGAACAGATACCCGGGTTTATATCGAAGATGCTGAAAACATTACGGAGAATATCGAAATCGTCCGAAATTCAAGTGTCTCGGAACGACTCGCAAATTTTACCAAAAATCAATAATATAATACTAAGTATCATAGTGAAATCCATTTCAAGAAATACTTTATAGTTTTAAAACTAAAAATCCCGGAATCAATTACCTACCGACTCCGATGGAATTTTTATAAAATCATAAAATCCTCAGAAAAAGAATGTAGGTAGAAAATATGATTCTAAGGAATAAAGCCTAAAGGACCATCATGAAATTCCAAGCTGTTTGAGAATTAAAAATCCAGGAATCGGTCAGCGGCACTGGCCGACACCGGTTTTGAAGAAATTCAATTTAATTCAAGAAAAATCTAGAAAATCATGGAAAATCTAATATATTGGAAAATAATATTTGAAACTGAAATCGGTCAAATCTACACATCAGAAAGACTAAATCGAATAATATACTATGATCGGGCCTTCGGTTCAGACTAGGGCTGACTCCGAGTCCACGAATCCAAATCCAAAATAAAACAATCATATAAGGAATTCATAATACAGAATAAATGCAGGAAACAAATCGAAAAAATATGATCGAAAAATCTGAATACGCAACTAAGTACGTATTCCGGGAACGGGGTATTACAGCTACATTTAATATTCAATAATCATTTTCTGATTTAAATGTTAAGAATGTCAAATATTGGGTTGAAGTCTGTTCTTGTTCTAAAAACAGTTTACAGTTTCTGATTTGATACCTTTTAGTATTTTATTGATAAATTTCAATTCTGAATCGATATTGATTTGATTTAAGTTGAATTAGAAAGAAGACTTCAATATCTACAACTTCATCCTATATACTTATTCCTAAATTCGAACGTTTTAGACCTCAAAACTGTGCTCCAAGTTAACCCATTGCACAGAGGGCGGTCGACCGGGCCGGTCGACCGACGTGCACAGAACCGTGCACGTCTGGCAGTTCTGTGTGCGGTCGACCGGGCCGGTCGACCATAACTGAGAGCAGTGCTCTCTGTTCTTCTGGGTCGACCGGGCCGGTCGACCGGAGGCTCCAACGGTCGGATTTTTGACCGTTGGCGGTCGACCGGGCGGTCGACCGGCAGGCCTGTCAGAACCCCAACGGCTAGTTTTTGACAGCCTATATATTTGGGGGTTTGTGGACTGTTTTGAACAAGATTTGGAGAAGTTTTTAGAGCCAGTTTTTCCCACTCTTTTCAGAAGTTTTTCTCCACAAAATAGAGAGCAAATATTTCCAATCAAAAGGAAAATTTTATCAAGAGTGTAAAAGAGAATTTCTTGAGTTTTCCTCCACCATCTCTTTCCTTGTTTTCTCACACAAACACTTGAGCATCCATTGAGCTATTCATCTTATAGGTGTGTTGTAGTGAGAGTGCTTTAGGTGATCAAAGTGTTGTGATCACCAAAGATCTTTTCCTTGTTCTTTGAGGAGACGGGCAAGTGTGCTCGTGTTTGTTTAGGGTCCAAGTGTGGACTCGGTGTTTTGAGTTCGGATGCGAGCTCATTGTTTGAGGTGCGGCCTCGGCGAGCCGGAGGGCTTGCGGTGTGTATGGGACTAGGGAGTCCGAGGGCTTGTAGGTGTTGCGGCACCGAGGAGAGATCCATTGGGATCTTGCATAGTGAAAATCCTTCGTGTGTCGAAGGCGGGGATGTAGAGCAAGTGTGCTCGAACCTCGAAACAAACCCTTTGTGTTTGCGATTGCTCTCTCTCTCTCTCTCTCTCTCTCTCTCTGTTTATATCTTGCATTCAATTATTGTCTATCTTTATATGCTTGATATATTCTTTGTGCTCATATTGATATACTTGTTGGCCCAAAGGCCCATCACTCTAATTTTAATGATGATCAACTCATGAAGTTATGATTACTAATGATCTTGTGTTTAATTAGTGACAGATTCATTATCAAGATCTTAGTAGGTGCATAGCTCAACAAAGGATAAAATGCTAAGATTTGGAGCTTGCACGGTGTGATCCAAGGAGCTTTTGGATCAAGCTTGGACCAAGTCAAGAGATGAAGACTTGTGTCCAGGTATAAGATTTTTATTTTTTTAGATAAAATGTAAAGGATAGAATAGTTGGTGGATTGCTCAAGTTCATATCACACACACTCTTGATTTATATGTGTTTTCATAAAAGATTTTTAGTTCTAGAAAAATACTGTTTTGGTTTTTGGTGTTTCAAATATACATGTGTTTTTAACCAAAACCATTTTAGAACTCTCGTCCGTTCTGCTGATCTGCTCGACACACTTTTAGTTTTCTAGTCATAACTTTTGATTCCTATATTCAATTAACATGATTTATATTGCATTTTAAAGATGACTTTTAGAGGTACATTTAATATTCAATAATCATTTTCTGATTTAAATGTTAAGAATGTCAAATATTGGGTTGAATTCTGAAAAACAGTTTACAGTTTCTGATTTGATACCTTTTAGTATTTTATTGATAACGTTCAATTAAAAATTGATATTGATTTGATTTAAGTTGCATTAAAAAGAAGACTTCAATATCTACAAATTCATCCTATATACTTATTCCTAAATTCGAACGTTTTAGACCTCAAAACTGTGCTCCAAGTTAACCTATTGTACAGAGGTCGGTCGACCGGAACCAAGTGCGGTCGACCGCAATGGTCGACCGACGTGCACAAAAACGTGCATGTTTGGCGGGTCGACCGGGCGGGTCGACCGGAACTGAGAGCAGTGCTCTCTGTTCTTCTGGGTCGACTGGGCCGGTCGACCGGAGGCTGTAACGGTCGGATTTTTGACCGTTGGCGGTCGAGCGGGCGGTCGACCGGAAGCTCTGACAGACCCCAACGGTCACATTTTTCTGACCTCTATAAAAAGGGGTTTGGTCATTGTTTTGAGCCAAGTTTTGGAGACCTTTAGAGCTAGTTTTTCCCATACTTTCAGAAGATTTTTCTCCACAAAATAGTGAGCAAATATTTCCTATCTAAAGGGAAGATTTTATAAAGAGTATTTAAAAGAGTTCTTGAGTTTTTCACCAAAGTTTCAATCCTTGCTTTTCTCACAAACACTTGAGCTATCCATTGCTATTCATCTTATAGGAGTGTTGTAGTGAGAGCTTTATTGGTGATCAAAGTGTTGGATCACCAAGATTTCATTCTTGTACTTTGAGGAGACGGGCAAGTGTGCTCGTGGTGGTTTGGAGTTCGGTTGTGAACTCTTTGGTTCGAGGTGCGGCCTCGGCAAGCTTGTGGGGCTTGTGGTGTGTAAGGGACTAGGGAGTCCGAGGGCTTGTAGGTGTTGCGGCACCGAGGAGAGATCCATTGGGATCTTGCATAGTGGAAATCCTTCGTGTGTCGAAGGCGGGGATGTAGAGCAAGTGTGCTCGAACCTCGAAACATACCCTTGTGTTTGCGATTGCTATTCTCTCTCTCTTTGTCTCTTGTTATATCTTGCATGTTATTTATTTTGTTCATCTTTATATGCATGATATATTCCTTGTGCTCATATTGATATATTGCTTGGGATTGTGACTAACACTTGTATTCAACCAAGAGAGCCAACGCGGCACCTCAACCCATTCAAGGGGAATCTAGAGGAGTTTGTCCAGAGCCATTCACGGGGAATTCGGCAACACTCTTTGGTTATACGTGGTGTTTAGTGTAAAAGATTTAATTAGGTCATAATTAGTTTTAGCTTCCGCATCATTTGGCATTAAGTGACCATTAGATTAGCCATCACCTATTCACCCCCCTCTAGGTGAACTTACAATACTTGCTTGGGATTGTTTGCTAACACTTGTATTCAACCAAGAGAGCCAACGCGGCACCTCAACCCATTCAAGGGGAATCTAGAGGAGTTTGTCCAGAGCCCTTCACGGGGAATTCGGCAACACTCTTGTGTTATACATAGTGTTTAGTGTAAAAGTTTTAATTAGGTCATAATTGTTTTTAGCTTCCGCATTATTTGCATCATTCAGCATTAAGTGACCATTAGATTAGCCTTCACCTATTCACCCCCCCTCTAGGTGAACCCTTCAATTGGTATCAGAGCTTGGTACTCTGATTTGGTCTAACAACCTAGAGTTAAAGATCCTCATTTTTAGGCTAATCACAATATTTTTGTACACACACCATGGACTTCATGTCACCACCCATGTTTGACATAGTTAACATCCATATATGGAAGGTGAAGATGTCCTTGTACCTCAAAGCCCTAGGTTATCATGTTTATCTTGCCACTACTAATAATGCATATTGTATAGATGGTAAGAATTTGAGGCTAATGCAAAAGCCCTTCATGCTTTAAAGTCAACCCTAGATGATGTCTATTTATTTGGAGTTTCTAACATTGATTTGGATTTTGTAGTGTGGAACACCCTCCTCTCCCTTGGCGAAAAAGAACAATATTATGCCGGGAGCGATTCGGACGTTGGAAGCGACATCTCCAATGTGTGCTACATGGTCCAAGGGGATAACCCCCTTGAGGTAACTACTGAATCCGAGGATGAGAATGTAGACATGTCATATGATGAGCTATCTACTTTTTGTCATCTATTGCTTGAAAAGTATGACATGATTAAGAAAGAAAATAAAAATTTGAAAAAGAATATTGCTTGCATGCATAAAGAACATGATTCATTTAGGAATAACATTACATGTTTAGAAAAAGAAAATAAAGATTTGAAAAATGAAAATGTTTCCCTTATGTCTAAATTAAATGATTTGTGTGAAGGGAACACTATTTTGAAAGATAAAATTGCTTTGGTGGAAAAACAAAAAAAAGTTATTTTTCAAGAAAATAATATTTTAAAAAGAAAAATTTTTGAAAAAGAAAAAGAACAAGAAAATGTTTCTAAAAAGAAGAAAAATGATTCTATATCTCACCATGCTTTACATGCCACCTCAAATGAGATAAAAGTTTTAAAAAATAAAATAGATAGTTTGAGTTCAACTTTGAACTCTTGTGCTTTTAATCATTCTAGGTTGGAGTCAATGTTTTCAAAGAAACAAACTCCACACATTCATGCACATCATAACCATGCATTTGCTTATGTTGCACAACATGATCACACTCCTACACATAAGCATACTAAGGTGTACGTATGTACACATTGTGGCCGCAAAGGCCATTTAGCAAAGTTTTGTTTTGATAGATTACATCATATAAATTTTGCTATGAATAAAAATGTTTGGGTGCCTTACAACAAGACTAACCCCCAAGGACCCAAGAAAATATGGGTACCAAAACCCCCACCATTTGCTTTTGATGTAGGTGAGGGCTCTCACAAAACATGAGAGGATCGGTGCCTTGGTAGTGGATGCACTTGGACATGATGGACATACTTTTGGGATGCATCACTATCAAGAAGCTTTGGTGGGACAACCACCATGATTGGAGCTTTGGAGTTGGTAACAATCTCTAAACTCCCTTTTTATTCATGTTCATGCTTGTTCATTCGTATTATTTTTAGCATGTTCATGTTTTATGTATTTTTGTGCTTCATGTGGTAAAAACATGCTTAGATGTAGTTTTTATCAAAACTTGTATTATACATGTACAAATAGTGAGTTACACGTGACTTACATATGTTTGCACTTCATGCTCATTTGTACCCACTATATGCACATGTATAGGCTAGTTTTGATGATTCTCATTTATACATGCTTTGCCAATTTTTATGTTTTACTTCATGTATATGTATTTTTAATTCAAATCTAATAAATATACATTTATACCCGTGAGTCTATTGCCTTCATGCAAATACATTTGATAGACTCTTTTATGTTTGGGATATGTATGTGTATTGTTAGGATTGGATAAATCATACATCTACCTAGAAGTGTGCTTTGTTTTAATGAAAAATAAATTTTCATGTTTTATAAAATGTTATTCATCTTATTGAGCTTCAATGACCATTTTCATGATAATGCTACTTACATGACTTTGAACACTCACACTTTATTTATTTTGTCATGACTTTGATTCATGAACACTTTTATGAGCTTAATCGATCTTGAGTGTAAAACTTTGTGTATTTAGTCTTGATTCATGAAAAACATATGCTTTGATTTCATGATTTTGAAGGATCTTTAACTAGTTTTTCAAAAATTATTTTAACTAGTTATTATTCTTCATTTGGTAGTGAATTTCAATACTATACTATTTTCAAATTTATTTTTGAAAACCCCTACCGTCTATGGGCGGATGGATGGGCGTGTATGCCTTGTAAGCTTAATTGACAAATCTTTTACCTTGTGCATATCAAGGGATGGTAGGTTATGAGATATACACTTGATTTTATTGTTATGTCAATTGGTATCATTGGATTCTTTCAATTGGTATCTAAATTGATAATTTTTGTATATACTCATATTTTGTTTCTTATATATGTATGTATCAATTTCACTTGGTATACTCATTTTTCATACATATATATGATTTTCATGTGCTTAACTTACAATTGGCTCACATTTTTAAAAGCACAATGTTTATGAAAAATAAAAAAAATTGATCATTATTTTAAATTGGTATCAATATGCTTCAATTTCAAAAATGTTATAAATTTCAATTGGTATCAATATGTTTTTACAATAATGATTATTTACATTTGTTATCTTAAAAGAATTGATTGTTTTACAAGAGCTCTGATACCTTTCAAATTTTTTTTTGTTTAAAAAAATTAATTAAAAAAAAACATTTTGTTGATATGTTTGATTTGACCCCTTATTGATCTCTTTGTTTTTGACAAAAAGGGGGAGAAAAATTTGTTTGATTTGATTTTACTTTGACCCCTTTGTTGATGATTGACAAAAAGGGGGAGAAGTATTTGAGTTTATATGCATGTTTTCATGTTTTCATTGCTTAAGGGGGAGAAGTATTTGTCTTCCTTATTATTTATGCATATATAGTTTTGTATTGCAAATAGGAGAAAAAGATTTTGATTTATGCTTGTTGCATGTTTTATCTCCATACTTGCATACATATTCATGTGCCTCATTGTCATATCTATTATTTATTTTGTATGCATGAGTTAAGGGGGAGCTTCTTTGAAGCTTTACTTTAATCCATGCATATATAACCTCATGAGTTTTGTCATCATCAAAAAGGGGGAGATTGTTGGCCCAAAGGCCTATCACCCTAGTTTTGATGATGATCAACTCATGAAGTTATGTTTACTAATGATCTTGTGTTTAATTAGTGACAGATTCATTATCAAGATCTTAGTAGGTGCATAGCTCAACAAAGGATAAAATGTCAAGATTTGGAGCTAGCACGGTGTGATCCAAGGAGCTTTTGGATCAAGTTTGGACCAAGTCAAGAAGATGAGAAGCCTTCAAGTGAAGACTTTAAGAAGATGAAGACTTGTGTCTAGGTATAAGATTTTTGTTTTTAGTTAAAATGTAAATGATAGAATAGTTGGTGGATTGCTCAAGTTCATATCACACACACACACTCTTGATTTATATGTGTTTTCATAAAAGATTTTTAGTTCTAGAAAAATACCGTTTTGGTTTTTGATGTTTCAAATATACATGTGTTTTTAACCAAAACCATTTTAGAACTCTCGACCCTTCTGCTGATCTGCTCGACATTCTTTTAGTTTTCTAGTCATAACTTTTGATTCTTATATTAAATTAACATGATTTAAATTGCATTTTAAAGATGACTTTCAGAGCTACATTTAATATTCAATAATCATTTTCTGATTTAAATGTTAAGAATGTCAAATATTGGGTTGAAGTCTGTTCTTGTTCTAAAACAGTTTACAGTTTCTGATTTGATACCTTTTAGTATTTTATTGATAACTTTCAATTCTGAATTGATATTGATTTGATTTAAGTTGCATTAGAAAGAATACTTCAATATCTACAACTCATCATATATACTTATTCCCAAATTCGAACGTTTTAGACCTCAAAATTGTGCTCCAAGTTAACCCATTGCACAGAGGGCGGTCGACCGGGCCGGTCGACCGACGTGCACAGAACCGTGCACGTCTGGCAGTTCTGTGTGCGGTCGACCGGGCCGGTCGACCGTAACTGAGAGCAGTGCTCTCTGTTCTTCTGGGTCGACCGGGCCGGTCGACCGGAGGCTCCAACGGTCGGATTTTTGACCGTTGGCGGTCGACCGGGCGGTCGACCGGCAGGCCTGTCAGAACCCCAACGGCTAGTTTTTGACAGCCTATATATTTGGGGGTTTGTGGACTATTTTGAACAAGATTTGGAGAAGTTTTTAGAGCCAGTTTTTCCTACTCTTTTCAGAAGTTTTTCTCCACAAAATAGAGAGCAAATATTTCCAATCAAAAGGAAAGTTTTATCAAGAGTGTAAAAGAGAATTTCTTGAGTTTTCCTCCACCATCTCTTTCCTTGTTTTCTCATACAAACACTTGAGCATCCATTGAGCTATTCATCTTATAGGTGTGTTGTAGTGAGAGTGTTTTAGGTGATCAAAGTGTTGTGATCACCAAAGATCTTTTCCTTGTTCTTTGAGGAGACGGGCAAGTGTGCTCGTGTTTGTTTAGGGTCCAAGTGTGGACTCGGTGTTTTGAGTTCGGGTGCGAGCTCATTGTTTGAGGTGCGGCCTCGGCGAGCCGGTGGGCTTGCGGTGTGTACGGGACTAGGGAGTCCGAGGGCTTGTAGGTGTTGCGGCACCGAGGAGAGATCCATTGGGATCTTGCATAGTGGAAATCCTTCGTGTGTCGAAGGCGGGGATGTAGAGCAAGTGTGCTCGAACCTCGAAACAAACCCTTTGTGTTTGCGATTGCTCTCTATCTCTCTTTTTCTCTTGTTTATATCTTGCATTCAATTATTGTCTATCTTTATATGCTTGATATATTCCTTGTGCTCATATTGATATACTTGCTTGGGATTGTTTGCTAACACTTGTATTCAACCAAGAGAGCCAACGCGGCACCTTAACCCATTCAAGGGGAATCTAGAGGAGTTTGTCCAGAGCCACGGGGAATTCGGCAACACTCTTGTGTTATACATAGTGTTTAGTGTAAAAGTTTTAATTAGGTCATAATTGTTTTTAGCTTCCGCATTATTTGCATCATTCGGCATTAAGTGACCATTAGATTAGCCTTCACCTATTCACCCCCCCTCTAGGTGAACCCTTCATGGATGGCATGTTGATGCATGTCAGGATATGTCAAAGATAAAAGAAGTCAAAGGAATGTTGAGTAGAGAGTTTAACATGAAGGATTGTGTGTCGCCAGGAAGATCCTTGGAATGGAGATTAAAAGAGTCTGGGAAAATGGGAGGTTGTTCTTTTTCAAGGCAAGTACATCAGCAAAGTGGTTGAGAAGTTTAACATGATCGATGCCAAGCCCATGTCCACTCCATTGGCATCACACTTCATTTTGAGTGCAAAGCAAAGTCCGTCTATCGAAGCCGAACTTGAATAAATGAAGAAGATCCCATACGCAAGCACAATTTGGTCTAAATATACACGATGGTGTGCACAAGGCCGGATCTCGCTCAAGCTATTTGTGTCGTGTCAAAATATATGTCAAATCTGAGTAGAGAGCATTGCAAGCTGTAAAGTGGATTCTCAAGTATTTGAAAGGCACAAGGAACTTGGGCATTATATTTGAAAGACAATGTAGAGGCGTGCATCATTGATTTTGTTAACTCTGATTACGCAAGAGATTTGGACAAGTGGCGATCTACTATAGATTACATTTTCACTTGTAGTGAAAGACCGATATATTAGAGATTTATGCTCTAATCGATCAGTGCTTTATCTACTAGGGAAGCTGAATACATGACTTTGACGGAAGCTCAAAGGAAGCTATTTGGCTCAAAGGTAAAGTAAATGAAATAGGTTTGAAGAAAGGTTTGTCGAAGGTTAAATGTGACAGTCAAAGTGCTATATGTCTTGTGAAGAATCAGGTGTTTCATGTAAGGATGAAACACATTGAAGTATGCTATCATCGGATTCGAGATAGGCTCAACTCGGGAGAAATCGAGGTTGAGAATTTTCACATGGATGAGAATGCATTCAACTTACTCACTAAATCAGTTACGATGGAGAAGTTCAAGAATTGCTTGAGCTTGCTAAATCTGAAAACTTGTTAGTTAAAAAGTGCACTTAACCATCAGAGATGCATGAAGGTGAATTAGTGCTCATCAAGGTGGAGAAAGAATAGTTTGCTCATGGACTGCTCAATAATTTCAAGTGGTGTCGATTATTTTGCCAAGATGGATATTGTTAGAGGTTGGCTCGATATTCTGACTTGTTCGGGTTGATTCAAGAAGTTTTGGATTCAACCAAATACTTTGCTAATTTTTCAGTCTACAGTTTTCTATGATAGGATTCAGTTTTGCATAGAAATTTTGAGCATGATCAGTTTTTATTTGGCTCGATCTTCAATACAAAAGTTGTGAAGAATCATTCCATCTATTTGTAAAGCTTAGAATCACCCGAATTGGAGTTGTATTGAATAAGTTATTCCCAATCAAAGTACCCTATCCATTCATAGTCTGGGCGCATGAATCTAAATGAAGAATTTTAATGGATTGTGACCTTTTGACTTGTTTTGTGAATTCCCAAGAGTTCCTATGCATGCACAGAAGTGGTAAGATAACAAGGAGGGAAGGGTTCATTCAAGCTTATAAATAGGCATGCTCCTTGTTGTGGAGAGGCAAGCAATTGGGATACAATTTTCCGAATACTTATCTGTTCTTGATCCTAGTTGAGAGGTGTGTGCTGCACTTATTTTTCTTTGAGAGACGGAGAGTGTTTGAGTGAAAGAGAGTTTCTCTTTCTTGCTTGAGGAGGGCTCTGACATTGAGTTTATAGAAAATGGGTATGTGTGAGCTGTGTATCACGAAAGTTGGCCTAGTCGAGTGTGCCTTGTACCTTTTGTTAATTCTGACATAGTGAAACCCCCCTCCGAACTCCAAGCCCAACTCGTGGTTTTCTCGTTTGAGTTTTCCATATAAATTCTTGTGTTCATTTGTGTTACTGCATTACATTATTTTGATGCATTGATTATTTTGTTTGTATGCTTCAAGTACCACCAAGAATAAGATCCTGATGGCGGCATTTTGATCGTGAATGGCAACAATCTCCTGGTAGAAGCGTCGGCCAAAGACCAAATGAGAGCCCCGCTATTATTTCCTCATTGAGGATGGATACCCTATATGCTGCTTAAAAGGATGAAGCACATTTCCCACATACGGTATTTAGAAGTAGAGCCGAGGTTTTTGATTTCAACCGCCACCTAACCTTGCAGGTCTCCGACGGTGGTTCGAGATTTTCCACTTATAGCATGGATGGGGACTACGAATTGTCCTACAATCAGCACTATTTTTTTCACGGGGAAAGAGTTATATATATGCCAACTTGGTAGTACACTCTTGCTACTACTCTCATGTGTCAGAATGACAATGGACCTTCCGTCCTCCTAATCTGGCTAAAAAGAGTAGTGACAGGCAGAGCCTTGATCAGAAAACAAAGTGATGTGTCCTATTATCGACCTGATTGAGAGAGGAAATGACCTCTCTTCCTTCATTTTCGCTTGGGGGTCTGCACACCCTGTGTAGAAAAATCGTTACTCAACCAAAAAGTGACAGGAGCACTTGACCTAGTGCTCTTTCGGAGAAAGATCGAAGAAGGCAAATACAAATCCCCTTATTTTTTTTCTCTCTATGATCTTTTCTTTATTACTTACATTAAATATGACTGATCTGTAATCAACTTTTTTTCTCTTTAATAACTCTAGATCAAATAAAAATTGGACTTTTGATCACAGTTTTATATGTATTCGTGACTGAAATAGAATAGAGATCTTCATAATCAATTTATGGTTAGAATCGTGAAATTTTAATGTATGTATTGTTACCTATTTTTTTCTGATGTGTTTACATTTTTTCCTACTGAAATTTATGAGTTTCTTGAAGAACTTTTTACCATTCAAGAACTCTATAATAAAAAATAGGCAAAGAAGATCAAGTGAAAAAGGTGGCATTTGCGGCAAAAAAGCTCTGAGAGTGGGTTATTAGCCCTGTACCTAATCACCGAAGTAACAGGCACCGAGCTCAAGAAAGTGGGTTGTGAACACAGATGCGTCAAACTATGACGACTTCAAATATGCCAAGATCTAATGGTTTGACGAAATCATGAGCGATTAAGAAGAACATTGATGGTGGTTACAACTCCTCCATGAATGAGATTTGAAGTAATCGGATAACAACCCCCATATTCTCTGTAGCCAAACATGTAGAGTTCCAACAAGCTCGAAATTCGCCAATTGTTGTTGAGGAGATCAAAGCGGTTCCATAAAATCAGAAGCAATTTCACCTATTTTATTTTTTTAATCTCTTTGACTTAACTTAGATTTCTTACTTTTTATTTTAACACAAAGAAGAACAACTTAACCAATCTAGTTTGTAAAAAGACATCGAAAAACTTCTATTGCATTCGTCCCTGTGAATTCGACCCCCATAACCCTTGATACCACGGATAAATTGTGAAAGGCAGAGACTTAACTAACATTCAGATAACATCCTTCTAATCTTAATCTCTCTTTGTTTTTCGGCAATCACCTGCATCAGTTTGGTATCAGAGCTAGCAAATCACATGACTCTAGGTTCGAGCTGTGCTTTTGAAAATTTTAGGTAATGATCTTCCAAAAGGTTATTACTTTTTAACATCATATGAAAAGAATTCATGTATCAAGTATGAGCTTGCATGTTTCTGCAATCCACTCATTTAACCAAACCATCTATAAAAGTAATATGAAACCAATATAGAAGGAATTAAGTATATAAGTGACGTTGAAATGGGGCAACATCCGCTGTAGCATGTACGCATGTAGGTAAATGAAGACTTTCTAGTTAGTTTTGAACTCGTATTTCATTCAATGTGTTGGAACAATATTTAAGTATAAAACTAAGTATAAACTAATCTGGGATTACATGCCAAAAGATGGGTGCAAAGGTGTTGCTGGCCTGGTATGCCTTCCACAAGGGGAAAGGCTTACCTGGGGCTGCTTAGGAAGATGAGAAAAAGCAAACATATCTGGGGCCTAACCGAGGTATATAATATGCAACCAACAGCTAAAATCAAAGAGATTTGGTGGGTACCCGAGCACTTATTTGTTGATATATATGCTTTATTTAATTAAGCAAAGCTCTCTCTTTCTCTTTTTTCTGATATGGTGCTTGGGAACTGTCCCACATACTGAAAACACTTGAAGCTGGTCTCTCTCGATTGGTTGATACACACCACATGGGAACTGTCACCTCTTAACTTCAGGAAATTGAGCACTGCAGGAGCTCCAGCAAGAACTCCAGGCATTGAGGTTGGGATCCAAGTCTCAGCGGAGAGGTGAACTGAGACATGATATCCTAGTTGTCAGAATATAATATGATCATGATTCATCTTCAACTCATCACAACTTTGTAGTTTTAGTGTTTTAATACTAGTCAATCTAGTCACAGAGGGAAAACTCTTAGGAATACTGGAGAATCCCTAGCCAAAACCGGATAGGCCGGCCAAAGTCAAATGACTGACCAGTTGGCTAGTTAGGTTAACTAAGGCCAAAGAGCGTCACTTAACCAGTCGACCAAACTGATCACATCCAGTCCTTTGGTTATCTAGTTGCTCATTTTTGAACATAGGCTAAATTTCTGCTCAAACACCTCTGAATGAATACCCTTCTGATACTCTTGAGTATCTCCTTAATCTTGAATACAGGAAAAAATTTCAACTGATTACAAATGTTGAATAGGATCATATAATCCAATGCCAGATCTGCCAGAAGTTGAATTTCAGTATTTTGACGCATGGATGTCATCATTTAGCTTGTGGAATCCGAATAGAAGCACGGCTCTCACAGTCCTGAAATTATTCGGTCTGCTACTAAAAAAACCAAATGCAGTTCACATATTTAGTACTTACAAATAAATTAACAAAAGAAAATGAGTTTCAAGATCTTCGTAGTTCATAACGAACGACTTGCAATACTAATGACCACTTCTAAATTAAAAAGCACTGGCTTATCCTCTCTTGAGGATCTGTTGAGACAAAATTAATTAGGTGGGAACTTCGCATTGCAGAACACAAACAAGAAGATGCAGGCCTCAACTGACCTTGGTTTAGAATGCCAATCTTGTACAGTATTAGGATTAATTAAGAATTAATAACTTCACCGGTATCACGTGGGACTCGCACAACCGACAGTATTCACTTTGAAGTCTTCTGCCCATTGCCCAATGTCACTCGAAACCAACGAACACTACCTGAAAGTGGCCTGCATGCGCTAGAGATCATGTGGTATGGCCTTCCACAAGGGGAAAGTACTAAACACAAACACATGCATGTCTGAACAAATATCCAAATAAAAAACAAATCAGTGCAGTCACAAAATTTTAAGCTTAATTGGTGCTTGGAAACTGTCCATGTCAAAAATATTAATTTGTGCAGTGAATTTTTTAATGGCTGAGCTCATATTCCCTTCTGTCGATTGGCTAAGAGAACACATGGGGCCTGTCTGATCATTTGTATTAAAATAGATTGAGTCTTGACTCCAAAATAAGCAAATGACTAATTACTTGAAGACATATATAATTAACAAAGTTAATCTGATACAAGTGTCGATCATCGCCATAGATACTACCTGGGTCTATAGAGATCATCTCATCTTCCAACACTCGCTTTTTAGGTTGCTTATTTTATTTTCTGAAAGAGAAAAAATATTAAGTGGAGTAGGTACCATAAGCAAGTTGGTAGACCAAAATTCATCGAACTTTAAACAAAATAAAGAGATGAGGTAAGTAGCGTGATTTCAGCCCTCCGAAAACTTTCCAAGCCCTCCAAATTGATAAGAGCCCTATTTTGTTGATAAATTTGATTACGTATGACATGGGAGATATCTGTTTGACTTATTGAATATGACATTTGAACTTAGAGCTACTCTTGGCTCATTCCAATTTTTATAACCTCAACTAGATATGAGAGGTCAGAAAAATTTGCAATTCTTTCCGAAAGGGAAGAATGGAGAAAATTTACTTATTCTTCTCTATTTACTATGACCTAAACAGATTAAAGTAGATGAAAAGGGAAAATTGCAGGAGAAAACTCTGGCTGTAATTTGCTGTAATTCTTATATGGTTGGTTGAGGTTAACGGTTCAGGACTTAAAGACCACATCAGTGCGAGTATACTGTAGAAACTTTTGTCCTTTATTCATTTTGTATCAGTTGGTTCTTTCTGTCATCGGCGCACTTCGATCTTTCTTCTGAATTCACTTCTCCTTTCTTCTGTTCTAATTTTCCTCTTCCCTTTTTTTTGGCTTTTGCATGCAATGTGCTTTCTTCAATATTTTATTTTACTTGTTAACACTCACCATCAAAACGCATCATATCTTGAGATCGAGGTTTATAATTGAGTACATCTTCAGAATTTAAAAGCAAATTACTTTAACCTCTTATTTTGGTTGACTGTGCGTATTAATCTAAGTGCATGCATTTTCACATTAATTAATTTGCTTATGAAATCTCCGTCTAATTCTTCTTCTTCTTCAATCACTCCTGGAAAGTGTATTCCTGTTCATGCTCCACTTCAAATGCTTCAAACAATTACAAACATATGAATGCCAGGATTCTCATTAAAAATTTAAAAATATAGAAAAGATTCTTTCCTTCACTTTTTATGCGTCTTTGGATTTTTTTCCCTTGCATAATACAAATTCTAATGTGATGCGATGTGACATGTGTCATGAAAGATCCACATAGAATTCACGAGTCCCTTTAATCTCTTCCAATCCTCTCTTTGGAGCAAAACAAACATATGAATAACCTGAAAAGGAGCCACATCGGAGACTTTGGCATTTCTTTCAAATAAACAAACAACCTCAATGCATGGTATAGTCTAAATTTTGTGGGCCATAGTTATTAATTAATCAAGAGGAGCTTAACTTGAAGTTCCACAGTTACTCTAGCTCGTTGGATAATTTTCAATTTTTGGGTTATTTTTTTGAGCCTGTTTTCACACAAGGCTAGACTAGATAAGAGTAAAAATATTTCCTTGATACACACAAAACCCATTATCGTTCCTTAATTATCCCATTTTGAGTCACTTAAAACTTGCACAAATTTGATCAAACGAAAATCTCTATTTGATACCGACTTAAAGGAACCCACTTCTATTTGTCAGTGCGCTTGTCATGACACTTTGACCTCTAAATTTAACCTAGTTAATCAAATCCACTAGCATGAGCCCACCTATCCCTTGACTTGAACTAGACCCAACTCAATCCTACGTGATTCACACTCAAACTTAACTAGAGCTGACAATTACTTCTCATCCACTTGTTTTTCAACCCCATGTGCAAGACACAGATCCTACACCATGTGATGAGATACTGACTACAAGAATATCTCGTTTTACTCCAATTTAATAGTAAAACATTATTATATGTAACGAATATCTAATATTCTCTCATCTATATAATTTTTGCCTCACTATAGAAAAAAATAAATGAAAGAGGCTTTTATCCGTTTTGTTTTCACCTCTTGGTTTTAAGCTTTTCGCACCATCTGTCACTTGCACCAATGACCACCATGGTTACTTTACCTCCATTTGATCAAACCCTCCATTTAATCTTAGAATCCTTGAGTCACAATTCTAATATACTCTACTCTGTCACCACCACTTTGATTTTGATTCTGATAAAATCTTATATTAAAGTCCTTACCATTACATCGATACTCTAAAATTAAGGTCAGATTGAGATATTTATATTTAACATGTTCCCGCAGGTCGAACATCTTTTCTATGGGTCGAAACATGAGTTTTTGCATTAGCGATATTTTTATTTTTAAATCCTCTTTTAAATGCGCGCCCGTTAGGATTTGAACCTGTGCTACTCTGATACCATATTAAAATCTATGTCACTGCACCAATACACAAATGAACAAATCTTATCTAGTCATTTTCCTCTTATTCTATTCTTTATTCCTCACCAATAAATAAGCCGTCAGGGCTCTCATTTTATAAGCAGTCATCCCCATCCATAAGAAAAATCATATCAAGGATCCTCATTATCTCTAGTTGCAATTCTGGTTGTAGTTCCATTAGTATAGAAATGGGATAAAATTTCGCACCTTTCACATCAGTTCGAATCGCACCCGACGCGAAAAAGAACATGGTGGCAATTTTGTAAATAAAATGAGTTTTAGCCACTACTGAGTGTTTTCGATTAACAAAAAAGACACATTCAACATCGGTTATGGAATTAGCCATTATTCCACTTCAGTTCTCTTAGTAACTGACGCTTATAATTTAATAATTTTTTTTAAACATAAAATAAAAATATTCAGTGCCGGTTCTGAATTGACGCGGAATATTTAATATATAGCGATGGTTTTTTCTATAACCGATGCAGAATATACGTTATTAGCGTCAATTCTTTTCAAGAACCGATGTGAAATATAATTTCGAAGATTGCGCCAAGAATTTTTGTCCTAAATCTACCATCTTTACTGTGGTGCTTTCGTCCTCTCTCAATTCCCTACCCTCAAACCCTAATTACTCTCTTCTTCTCGCGCGCGGTAGCGGCGGAGATGGCGGTGTCATTAATTGATTCGGCTGTTCTTCATTTGCAGTGTTCTTCTATCGGCAGTGAGTTTGATCTCCATCATCCTTGGAGCACTTATAATTATTGAGGTATATTGATCTAATCTCTTTTAATTTATGAATATTAAATATTAGATAAAATGGAGTGATTTAGCTTTTTGGATCTAGCAAACCCTAATTCAATTATGATTTATATGTACATTTGATCGTTCGTATATCCAAACCCCAATTGTAGAAGAAAAATATAATCTTTTAGGTTTCTAATTATTGATTTGCAAAGATTTAAGTTTTGATTTAATTATGATGTTTCAAAATAGATTTATAAACTGTATTTATACATTTAATTATTTTTAATCTACTTTTTGAAGAATAAAAATGACATCTCTAGCGTCATTGCAATTGGATAAGACACGTTTAAAGGAGTTATAAAACTAGTGTACCACATAGCGGTGTAAACCGAGCGATGGAGGAGGATGAGGGAGGAAGAGGAGGAGGAGGAAGAAGGATGAGAGGGGGGAGGGTGAAGATGGACAGACAAACAGACAAAATGAACAAACGAACAACTTTTTTGAATAAGTCACGGGAGAAAACCTCGCTTCGCTTGGTATTGATTACATTAAATAGATGTTGTTCAAAATTACATTAAATAGAAAATTTATTCTTTACATGATATATGTTGTTGATTCAATATTTTGTTTTGAAGTCTAGACAAATTAGGTAAAGATGGATCGAAAATAGATAAATGCTAATATATTAAGTACCGAATATTGGAATGGTGTAGAGGAGTTTATTAAGTTTGTTGTTTAGTATGCCAATGGAGCTATCGTATTAATTGTCCTTTCATAAGATGATGTTGCCTTGACAAAGTTACGGTTGAAGTATTAAAAGATCATTTATTTATTAATGAGATTGACAAAGGTTATACAAGAAGAATGACGTGGTGAAAGTGCAAGAGAAAGACTGATTAGTTCATACGATAGAAGATGTGATGAAAAAGAAGATGTTGATTGTAATGAAGGTAATAAATTAGAAGATATAATCCATGATGTAGAAGATTAATTTATGTATCACTTACACTTAATCGAGAGCTTAAAAGATGATGCAGAAAAATCTTTATATGGCAGTTATTCAAAATTCACTAAATTATCTGTAGTATTGAGATTATACAATTTGAAAGCAGGAATGGGTAGGTGATAAAAGTTTTACGGCTTTACTCCGTCTCTTGATAGATATGCTTTTTGAGGATAATGAACTTTCAGATCGTACATATGATGCCAAGAAAATTATGTTCTCTATGGGTCTGAATTACGAGAGGATACACACTTGCCCTAATGATTGTATTTTGTACAGAAAAGATTATGTAGATTTGAAAAGTTATCCAGTTTGTGAGGTTGATAGGTACAAGAAAAGTAAGAATAAATTTCAATAAAGGTACTATGATATTTTCTTGTAATACCAAGATTTAAATGCATGTTTGGGAATGCAGAACATTCAAAAAAATTGTTATGGCACTCGAACAGAAGGAGATATGATAATATGCTTCTCCATCCGGCTGATTCACCACAATGGATTATGATTGATTCAAAGTCTTTTGATTTTAGGTCTGATGCAAGAAATCTCCGACTAGGTATTTTGTCTGATGGAATGAACCCTCACGGTAATATGAGTAGCACAGACAGTACATGACTAGTTGTTTTAATAATTTATAATCTTCTTCCATGGTTGTGCATGAAGAGCAAATTTATAATATTGTCATTGCTAATCTCAGGTTCCAGACAGTCAAAAAATGATATACATGTTTATTTGGCACCTCTTATTGAAGACTTAAAGACAATGTGGGAAGAAGGTGTTGAAGTATTCGATGCATATCATCAACAAAATTTCAAGCTCAAAGTTATATTACTTTGGACAATTAATTCTTTTCCAGTACATGAAAGGACACTAGGCATGTCATGATGTGAGAAGACACATTTTCTATTCAATTAGAGCAAAACAGTCTACCTTGGCACCCAGAGATTTTTGCCCAGTCCCACCATTATCCGAGGCTACAAAAAGCTTTTATTGGATCAACAGAATAAGAAGTGCTCCAAAGGTATTGACTGGTGAAGAGGTATATTAGTGGGAGAACCATCTCAGACCAAGTTATGAAAAAGAGAAGCAAATTACTGCTGAAAAGAATGTGTGGAAGAAGAGATCAACCTTTTTTGATCTTCCATATTGAAAATTTTTGTTTGCGAGACACTGTCTTTATGTCATGCATATTGAGAAGAATGTATGTTATAGTATTATTGGCACATTACTCAATATACCTGGCATGACCAAGGGCAGGATCAAATCTAGATTGGATTTGGTAGAAATACGTATCAGCTTTATGAAGATGTACATATTGTATAATATACAGGTTTAATTTTTGTAAACTATAGAACGTTAAAGTTTAGTATAGAGAGTATAGCTCAAAGGAATCACACAAACACATTCTTCTATTTGTGTATTTTCATAAAAATATTCTTAAAATATATTTAAACTTGTGTTCTTTCAAGTTTTTAACAAGAGACAGCTTGGGCTCTCGACAGCTCCAGAGAGAAACTGTCGACAGTAGTTTCCCAGAGCTCTGTTGAACAGAACTCTCAATAGAGTTGTCGACAGTTCCTCACTTTGACTGTCAGCAGGGTTTCTCAAGGGTTGTCAACAAGTTCTTTTCAGAGACTGTCGACAGGGTTTTATCGAAAGTCAGGTTTTTCAAATATGTTAAGTCTCTGTCGATAGATGAAGTGAACTGTTGACATCTGATACTGTGTATCAATATTAGACTGTTGATAGCAGAAGTATTTTTTACTTCTCTTTGTGAAGCAGTGCACTTAGCACTGTCGACAACCTTGTTGGACTGTCGACAACAGTAGGTGACCGTGCACTGTTTGACCTTGTGTTTATAACAAGTTTTATTTAGATTATACCATATTTAGGTGTTTTAAACCGCTAGATTTTAGAACCCTATAAATATGATTGTTTTCTAAGTATTATTCATCAGTTTTTAAGAAGAAAAACCAATAGCTCTCTCTAAAAAGGATTTTGTGCTCTTATTTCTCATTCTCCACTATATTTCTCACACTGAATCTTTTTAGCTTCAATCTCTTCGTATACTGAGCTATAGGATTATTGTGAGAGGTTTTGTGATCTGAAGAAGATCACTTCTTTGCTGTAAAGTTACAGTTAAGCTCCTCTTGTAAAATAGGAAAGGGAGTTGCGGCTCTGGAATCTGGCGGGATCTAGTGTTGTAAAATGTAATTGCAGTTACATAGTAGAATTCTTCATTGCGTTGAAGGCGGGGACATAAAACTGGGGTTCGAACCTCTAGAATAGCTTTTTATGTTTGCGATTGCTTAAATTTGCTTTCTCTATATTCTTTACTTTCTTGCATTGCTTATTATACTTGCATTATTGTCAATCTATTCTCATCATATCAGAAAGCAATTACGCGCCACAACTCTTATCTAAGGGGAATCACAAGGAGAAGTTCAGAGCTCTTCACGGGGTATCGGGCTTCAATTCTTGGTTGTGAGTTTTAGGTTGTGTGCTACTGCTGTTTATTGTGCTTAAGTTTTTATTTTTCGCATATCACTTATTCACCCCCACTCTAAGTGATTTTAGTTTCTAATAGCCCATATGTTGTCAAAATATTATATATATATACATAAATAAATAATCTAAAAATAAATTCAACTTCAAAAATGCCATTTATATTGACTTTTAGGCTTGGCCGGTCGATCGCCCGGTCGACTGCCAGTTGTGCTCGGTGTTTTGTACACTAGCTCGGTAGATTGAGCACTCGACCAATTATGTACACTGATATATGAGTATCTATGCACTAGGGTCAGTTGACCGACTTGTCAACCGTTCCATTTGCCAGTAGTCTCTGTTTGGCCCTCCGGTTGACTGACCGGTCGACCGACGTTTTGTCAGGACTTACTATATTTTTCGGTCGACGGCTCAATCAATTGATGACCTGTAATGTCAAGTTTTGACAAGTTGTTGGTCGGTCGGCCAGTCGACCGATGTTCTGTCTCTAATATAGTAACGACTATTTTTCAAATCTGTCTGATTTTTTGACTTTCCTCAATGGTTGTTTTTGCTATTTTTAGGCTAATCACCTAGATTAAGCCCTGTATTGACTCCTAATGATGTATACTTATTGCTTATATATATGTGTCACTGTAGAGGGAGAGTTAATAAGGTTTTACACAAGTTTTTGAGAACAAGTTTTCAAGAAAAATCAAGTTTTTATTTCTCAAGTTATCAATTTTTCAAGTGCTCTAATTTCTCAATCATTTTTGGAAGTTTTTTTCAGCTCTTAAATTCTATTTTCTCAACAGAATTTTTCTCTCACAAAACTTTTTAATCTTCATTTCTCCATTCAAAACCATAGAATCTGTAAAGAGAGAATTTGTGACCATTGTGGGTTGTCAAGAGCTTATAAACCTCAACTGACTTAGTGCTAACTCTTGTGTAGAGGATTAAGAGTTAGAATTGTGTCCTCCAGGTCTTGAGTAGACCTTTATAATTGTGGTGCGTTTGTGGTGACCCTTAGTAGATAGTGAAATCCTTCACGCGGGAAGGCGGGGACGTAGAGCAAGTTGCTTGAACCTCGAAACAAACTACTTATGTTTGCGGTTGCTTTGTCTCTTATTCTTTCCTCTATTTTCATTGTTCTACTTATGCTCATACTTGATATTTTTATTCTTGCTATCATATTGAATTTGTGTTACTACATTGCTACAGATGATTGAACTATCAGTTTTTTTCTCATATAAGCAAGAAGGCAATTGTGCAGCTCAATTCTTATCTAGACGAATTAAGATGAGAAGTTCTAGAGTTCTTAATAGGGAATTTGGCTTCAACTCCTTGCTTTGAGTAAATTGTTTGGATTGTTTACTTTAACTTGTCGTATTCCGTATTTGGTTAGCATTATCATCTATTCACCCTCTCTCGGTGATTTTCTCATACTATCCTCAGCGATCGACCAGTCAGTGGACCGATATACACAAACAGAGAGGAGACTCTCTCAACAGTTGACTGGTCGGTCAACCAACATGCACAAGTTTGCTTGTGCATGTGTGTGTGCACATCCGGCCGACCGGGCGGCCGACTGGCAGAGTAATCAACAAAAAATATTTTCAGAATTTTTTAAAATAGAAGTAAATTTCTTTGCAAAAAAACTTACAAAAATAAGTTCATATAAATTATTTTTAGCACAGAAACGTATGATAAAAGATCATCACAAATTGTAAACTTTGAACTTCTTTTTGTAACTTTAAAAATCCCTTTTGAAATACAAATCACTTCAAAATGTTTTTCCCAAATCCAAAAACCATTTTTGCAGATAAACAAGTTTTTGAAGAAATTTAAAAACTAAATAAATATTTTGTGTGTGTGTAAATATCTCATGAGCAATCAAACATCTAAACTTGATTTTAACGAAATTCAATTCTTACATAAATAGACTCTTTTCTTCTTTTGATCCATCCAAAACTGTATCCATTGAGTGAGTATATGGTGTGTTCTTTGTGCTTGAGCTCTTGAATCAACATGTATTAGCTTTAAACTTGGTTTTTAGTCTTTTAAGGAGGCTAAACACATAACTCATGATCTTTATATTTTTTGTAACTTAAATAATCATAAGATCATTAGCACTGTAACTACATGAGATAATCATTATCAAAACTAGAGTGATGGACGTTTGAGCCAACATACCTCTCCTATAGAACATTCTTCTAATGTTCTTTACTAGGAGGGAGAGCTCTTCAGCATCATTATCTTCATGATATAGATCTTCAGTATCAGACGAAGAACATTTCAAAGCTATGCTTTTCTTCTTTTTGGTTTCTTGTTTTTCTCTATCTTTTCGATCTATCTCATGAGTCTTTAGATTTCTAATAAGACCTATGAAGTCTATTTCTTCTTTATTGTTTAGCTCCTTCAATCTTGTTGACTTTATTTCCCAAGATGTTGGGAGAGGTTTTATGATCTTTTACACTCTTTGGTTGTTGTCAATCTTATCGTCTAAAGAGAGTCCATTAGTAATCTTAGTAAATAGTGTAACCATTCATCTATAGACTTATTATTTTTGGCGCAAGGTTATAATCACCACTTATGTTTGATGGTTACAAAATTCATGTATTTGTAAGGTACTAATCAAGTTTAAATATTTATTAGTTTACAGGGTTCAATAATTAAGATCTCATTTGATTCTTCCTCAAAAGAAAGCTATTTAAGTGTTCAGGATGATTCAAGCATGGGATTCAAGCTTAGAAGATGAAAGCATGAATTTTTGATGAAGCCCACTTGATGAAAGCTCAAAGATATGTGCAAATCTTGCAAAAAAAAAATTAGAATATTTAAATTTAAAATGGTTTATTAATGCTCAAGATAGTTTACACACCCAAAATGATTTCTCAACAATTAACTAGTTTTTAATTTAGTTTATCTACACATGTTTTTGATTCATTTTACCATGATTTTTATATCTGTATGTCTACATGGTTTTCAAGATTTAAATGATTGCCAAGACATTTCTGAATTTATATATGTTATTTTAAAAATCAAAAAGTGTATTTATTAACAAATATTGGGATTTTTGGCTTGGCCTTATCGACCGCCCGGTCGACCGCCAGAGCTTACAGTGAGTTCTGCACTGTGCTCGGTAGACCGAGCGATTGATCAATTATGCACGTAGATACATGTATTTTTGTATAGGGTTATCGATCGATCGCCCTATCAACTGACTCTCTTGTACTCACTAGCCGTTGGGGTCAATCAACTGACTGGTCGACTGATTTTGCCAAAGTCTAATTTCAGGAATTTCTATATTTGGCTTTGGGTCGACCACCCGGTTAACTGCTGACAACGGCTATTTTGAATAGCAGTGGCCGATCAACCACTAGACAGCTAGAAAGGACAAAGCGACTATTTTTCAAATTAAACAAGTTTTGTCTTTTCCCAAATGGGCATTTTTCACTTTATTAGGGTTTTAACACCTGTTTTATGACCAGATTAATCCTCTAATGATATTTAACTATTGCCTATAAATAGGAGTTATCGGAGAGAGTTTTAAACCAATTTTTTTAGTAGAAATCATGAAAAATCTAGAGAAAGTTCTGAAAAATTGTTTGAAAATTTTCATATCTCAAAAGCTTTCATTCCAAATCATTTTCCAATTTTTAATTTCTTAATTTTATTTTTTTCAACTAATTTTTTCTCATACAAAAACTTCATAAGCCATAATTTTCATCTTTAAATTCTAGGATGTTGTAAAGAGAGAGTTTGTAATCTTTATGGTCACTAAGAGATTATATTCTTCATTAGTTTTGTGCTCATCTCTTCTGTAGAGGTTTGAAGATTTGAGTCAGAGCTCTGAGTCTTGTGTAGACCATTGTTATGGTTCATTTGTGAAAATCTTTAGTGGATAGTGGAAATCCTTCACGCGGTGAAGGTGGGAACGTAGAGCGAGTTGCTTGAACCTCGAAACAAATTTTTGTGTTTATGATTGCCATTTCTCTCACTCTTTCTCATACTCTATTGCTTATACTTATTTTGTTACTTTCATTGATCTTTATTTTACTTACTCTATGTTGCTTGTATCTTTCATACTTGTCGGTTTTTCTTAATTAAGAAAGAAAGCATTTGTGCACCACAACTCTTAATCTAGAGAAATTAATGGGAGAAGTTTTAGATCTTTTCATAGGGAATTTGGCTTGACTTCTTGTTTTTGACTTGATCATTTTTATTGTTAATTTTGTTGGTCCCCGAGATGATGTCAAATGCGGAACTATCTCTGTTGGCAATTATAGATCTAAAAATACCCAAGTCAACACAAAACTAAAACAAGAAGGATTAACGTTAAGCAAATAAATAAACTTGCAAAAAGGAAATCAAATCTCAGAAAAGTTTAGACAATGCAAACACGAGAGATTTATCCTGGTTCGGTCCTTGTGACCTACATCCAGTCCCCAAGCCACCCGCTTGAGATTTTTCTTTATCCTTGATTTTGTACACCCAAAATCACAACCATGCACACCACTTGACAAATCCCCTTTGCCAAATGTGTACACCTTCTCTACATCCAAGAGAACACCTTCTCTTCCACCAAGAGAATAACCTTCACCTTGTACAACTGCCTCTATACCAAGAAGCCACCCGTGTACAATGCTTGCTTTGAGTATTACAACTTTCCTATAAGCCTTGGTACTGTGTATGAACGTGGACAAGGTCTAGTATAGGAGAAACTTCAGAGAACTTCACAATGGAAATGACTTTTGGTGAAGAACAAAAGTTGGAAATCAGTTTTCAGGTTTTGCAGAATTTTGGCTTTGGAAAACTGAAGATTTGGATTGTTATTTGGCCTTTGGACTAACTACCCTTTATATAGCTGAAGACTAGGGTAAGTTAGGGTAGTTATAGGAGCAATTCAAATGATAGAAACGTTGGAATTCGTTGCACAAAAGACCAGATAACGAAACTGTCCAACAGTCAGAAACTGCCTATAGTCGACTTGCCCATGTAGTTAGTCGACTATACAAGGCAAATTTCCTTCTATTAGTCGACTAGGTTTGGCTATAAGTCGACTAGTCAAGAGACGTTGGAGTGACAGTTTTCTGTATAACTGATTCAAGTCGACTACAACTACTTATAAGTCGACTGGACCAGCTATTAGTCGACTAGGGGTAAGGGATTAGTCGACTACAAAATACTATTAGTCGACTACTTTTGACTGTTAAGTCGACTAATGCAGAAACAGAGAGTTGGGTCTGTTTTGACACAAGACTTAGTCGACTAGGGGTTTGGGTTAGTCGACTACCAAGTTGATTAGTCGACTTGATATAGGTATAAGTCGACTAATGGACATTGATATGGTGTGTGTATCAAGGCTTTTTACATGCTATTTCATCTTTACAAAATACATCATATCAACTCTCTTTGGGACATCTTGATCATGTAGAACTCTTGATTCTTCATGTGTTAGAGCTCCAAATGAAATGCTCCACAAAGTCTTCATCGAAATATGTTCCAACAAATTTTAATTGTTACATTTTCGCATTAGATTAGCATATCACCTATTCACCCCTCTATAGGTGACTCTTAATTGGTATCATAGGTTGGACTCTAGTTTTTGAATTTAACTACCTTAAAGAGATCATATTTTTCTAATCATTTATTTGCTTCACACACTAGTGTCCATGGCCGAAGATATCCACTCAAGTTTGATAGTCCACTCAAGTTTGATAGCCTTAACTTTCGTATTTTTGCAATTCCTAGGTAGCCGTGTTACAAGGTCGGTGACCAAACCTTTTATGTTTCCCGAGGGTAATAAGGACACTTGGTCTGAAATTGCCATGAAGAAATTTGATGCTAATGCTAAGTCTCACTATGCACTTTTATAAGCTTTAAATGATGATGATATATCTCGAGTTATTCATTCTAGCACATAAAATTTAGTCACATTTGGTTGTCACACACAAGGGGACATCACAAGTTAAAAGTGCTAAAATATATTTTTTACGTTCTCAATATGAAAATTTTTATATGAATGATAGTGAATCTATTGATGACATGATCACAAGATTTACTAAAATTACTGATAGGTAGTAAAAAGTGCATATTTTTCAATACATTTACTATCACATTTTCATATTTATTCCTATAATTCTGCACATTTACTAATATTTTATTATTTATTGTGTGCAGGCCTTGAGAAATAAAAATAAAAGAATAAAGCCTTAAAAGAAGCCCAAAAGCCCATGTTTAAAGCCCAATGCAAAGTTACAATTATCAAATGTCAAAGTTGCAATTACTGAGGGCAATAGTTGCAAATACCAAAAGAAGAGGGAAGGATAGACTTCTATTCAACCCTAAATACTTGCAGGATGAAGATAAAAGGAGAAGAGTGCAAAGATAAAAATTCAAAAAAATTCGGATTCAGACTGTACACGTTTTAGTATTCAGATCATAACTTTTGCTAAAGATATTCAAATCCGATGATACAAGATGCTCCAGAAAGAATATTGGAAGACCTATAACTCTTATGTTGATCAAACTTTCCAATTCAATCCGCAGATAGGACAATTCGGTGATCAACATGATAACAAGTTGCAGGACAGAGTTGTACTGGGACTCTACTTCTTCCAGCTCCTATAAATACCCCTGCAGAGCAACAGAGAAGGACGAACAGAAAATACAGAGCAAAAATCTAGGGTTTTAGGCTAACTTGTAATTTAGGTTAGGTTTTATTTTCGTTTTCTTTTGTAATTTTGTAACTGAGAGAAGAGGATGCTTTCATGGAGGAAGGAGTTCATACTTGTACTGAGGTGACATCGGTGTAAGTCTTACTTTTCCTCCATTGTTAATAAAATCTGCTCAAAGTTTGTCTTTATTTCTATTCTTGTTTTGTTTCTTTTATTCATATTTTATCCTTGTTTTCATCTTCTATTCTTGTTGTGTTGTTTCTCTCTCTGATGACTTGCATACCATGAGATCCGATCGTTTCGAGACTGCCTAGCCAAAGAAGTGCCCTTGATGGCCCATGGAGATGAACAAGCCTTCCCTTTAGTTTGTCTTTTCTTTTGGTAGTGTAGATCATGAAGGTGGAAGATCCTATACGCCATACTTGATCGCCTTCCAAGACAAGGTAAGTCATTGCAACAGAGCAAAGGTAAGTAGAGCAGAAGAGGTAGGTATGTGTTTAATTTTCTTTCTTTTATTTCTTTAGTATAGATCATCACATCTTCCACATCTTTCCAATTTCTTTCTCAACTCATTATAAATACCATTGTAAATAATAAAAATAAATAAAAAAGAGATAACTTACTTAAACGCTTCCATCGCTAGGCCCTCCCTGAGGATCACGACCCGCATAGCCATTGCTACCGCGGATTAGAATTGAGCACCTTGCACATCTTTACTTCTAAATCTAATATTCTATATTTTGTGTGCAGGTAAAATCTCAATCAAAATTTTGACGCCGTTGCCGGGGAGGGACGGTAAGTTTTTCTCTAAAAAAAAAATATTATTAACTAATTCTTTTATTCTTTCTGTTTGCAGGTTTGGAGAACAGGAAACAGCAGCAAGGACATATAGCAACTCTGTGCCTCTGCCCTCGAAGGCAGAGCAGCAGAGCCTACTACCTTGCCGCGCAAACGCGGCAATAGCCGCGGATCCGCGGCAGTAGTAGAGAACTACTTACTGAATTTTCTGCAGGTTGCTGCAATCTGAAATTTGATTTGTCAGCTCTGTTATATTTGTTCTGTGATAAACTGTATACTGCTAATTAATCAACAGTAAAATATTTGTTGAAAAAGATAAAAAATTGATTAGACGTTTGCATTTTAGGCACATGTCTTTTCAATTCATTTATTTTTACTGTTGAAGAGTGCTGGAGCAAGGTATGTTCACATTGCATGTAGAATAGGACTCATCTCTTGGTTGATTTTCATTGCTTTGAGTGAATCTTATTTACATATCTTGTACACTTGCACAAACTTATCTTAAGGGCACTAACCCATAACAAGATAAGGTGGGGATTTAATCACCCTTCCTTAGCCCAAAAATCATATTCCAAGCACTCACTAACCCAAGCCTAACTAAAAATAAGTAGACGTTGGCCCCTAGGGACACCTCGGACTCAATTAGGAGATTATCCTAAGGGGGAACAGTGTTGGAAATTGACTCCTGCCAAATCAGTGTCTAGGAAGGAGATTGAGGGCCGAAAGCCCGAAGATTGGTGGTTATTTAATTAAGGAACGTCTTTGATGGAAAACCTCCCACCAATCTTTCCCTGACCTGGCTGATTAACTTGTGGTCAAAGTCTACACCCTACCTCCTGTGGATAGTCTAACCAGTTAGGAGTCGTCTAGGTCATAAGTCTACCCTAACTTAGGTTAGAATTTTTTTGCTTATTTGTTTATTTTTTTTCTTTGTTTGTGTTTGTGTGATATGACATATAATAATAATTTTTTCAACTTTAATCCATATTACACACCATCCTCTTATTCGGATATTACCAACCCGGCATATCATAACTTTGACCAATCTAGTGTGCCGGAATGTTCTTATCCGAATGAATATGACCCAAGCCCCCCATCTTATGACCATAATTTTCATACCACTTTCAACTCTTCACAGAGTTCATGGGGTTTCGCTTCCCCCGAGTCCAATTTTCAACCAACTTGTCCTCCGTATCCACCTTGTCCACAATATTTCCAAGATTTATACTCAGATCCACCCATTCAGAATAGAAAACCATCTATCTTTAAAATGATGAGTATGCATGAGTCCAAGCAACAACAACCATCAATCTTAGACATGATGATGCGTGAGTCTAAGCAACAATCACAGAATCTGACGGACTCACAATTTCATCACAATTGTCCCAACAACACTTCCTCTTTTCAAGTCCAATCACAAAATGATGCACCAATCGACTATGAAAAGATGCTTGAAGCCATGACTCAGGCTAGATTAGCTCGTGATCATGAAATAGATATGATGGTTCAATCTTTACGTTCTCACCATTTGGCCAATTCTGATATCGCTAATCATTCTGTTAGAGCCGATGAGCCACGTTGTTTTGGACAACAAGATTCTATTTCAGTACCATCATTTGAACTTGCCGAAACTCCAATTTTTGATAGTTTGGCAAGTTATTCCTTTCCTGAAATAGAACTTGAGCATGAATATGATCCTGATCCCCAACTTGGTGATTCAATTTTACTTCCTGATTCAATAATGACTCCGGTGTCTCCACCTGATTTCACTTTTCCTGAGTCAACATTAGATCCTGTGCCAATTCATCATGAATTTGAATCACCCATTTTCGATGATCATATTGAACTTGACCAATTTTATAATTTTGAAAGTCCCACGGATAAATTGGCAAGTTCTCATTTTTATGACATTGAATTCAATGAGACATGTGACCTAGATTCTCAAATCTATGATCAAGTTCAAATTCCCGAATCATTATTGACTCCTGTTTTGTTACCCGACTTAGGTAATCTTTTAGAGTCAGTTTCGATTCCCACACATATCATTCCTGAACTTGAATCAGCAATATTGAGTCACGTTCTATTGTGGGAAGATTGTTGTGGATTTGAGCTTCAACTTATTGATTTGGACCCACTTCCTGAACCTAGCCCGACTCCTGAACCCTTACTTGATTTAAGTTTCTTTCCTGAGTCGGTATTCGTTCCCGTACTTATGACGTCCAAGTCAATTATTCCATCTTTTCACACTCCATTTTGGGACAAGGAGGTTGACACAATTGACTCTGAAAATAATTATGAAATTTGAAAATTTGATGGGGTGGAATTAAAAAATGATCATACATACATTTTAGTGGGTTATACAAGGGAAATTTCTGGTAGGTTCCTCCAAATACTACTTTATCTTGATTGGGTAGCAACGCTTGGCCCAATTAGACCACCACCGGAACCACCACCTTAAGGTAACTTCTGCCTTCCTTTCTTCTTTTTCATGCATATATGCATTCATTCATACATTGAGGACAATGCATGAGATAAGTGTGGGGGTAGGCCTTACTAACATACTAACATACTAACATAGTTAGAAACTAACCAAAATTTGCTAAAAAAAACTTATAAAAAGGACAATATTTTGACTTATCTTTTGAAAGAAATCTAAGTTAGTCTTAAGAATTAGGAAAATCATGATTAGGATTTCTAAAAACTTGGTCAAAATAAATAAATTGTTGAATTTTTAGGTATAGGAGGAGAAATTGAATAAGTAATTAGTCTTGATTTTTACCTTAATGAAATGTGCATACCTAATGCATATCTAGGATTCTAAGACAAAGACCCTTGTGCCTCATATATAAAAATATATATATATAAATAAAAAAAATCACTAATTAAGCTGGATACATGTGCCTCAAGAAGCATAAGTATTCACGCCTAAATGTGAGTTTATAAAAAAGCGTCCTTAGTTTTGTGGCCTAGTTCACTCGAATTTGAGTCCGTGGGGTGTTTTCTCACCTGGTGCCCTAAAGCCGACCGGTTTGAGAGCCACCGACTTTAAGTTCGCTACATGGGTGGATTAGAAAGCCTAAACTAAGAAAAATTATTTTTATATGTACTAACACATCTAATAGTCAATTAGTTAGGTATGAGGGCCTCAAGAAGCCTTCATGCTTACACGAAAGAAAATTAGATGAGTTATACATATTAAAAAATAAATAAATAAATAAATATAATAATAAAAAGGCATGAGAGTCCAAGTTAAGGAATTCCTAGTAAAAATTCATAAAGATGCATATGATTTTTGGTAACGAAAAAGACTATACAAAAATTCAATTTTGATCCTTACTTAAAATAAAAACAATTTACTTTATAAAGACTAAGTCTAAGAATGAATAAAAATGATAATCCTAAAACTTATAGACTACTTAGTCTTTTCAAAAGTATTTCAAATATTTTCCTTTTCATGAATTTTGTGGGTGTAATCCGCTGAAAACCCTCACGAGACAACACTCGTCCTTTAGGGTAACCTAGGGGTTTAACGGCTTGTTGCACATGCTAAGTGCAACCGTGATTCCTACGAAAGTGAGTTAGCCAGTTTAATTTTTCTTTTTCTTTTTGATTTTTACTCGAGGACGAGTAAAAAGATAAGTGTGGGGGTGTGATAGGTAGTAAAAAGTGCATATTTTTCAATACATTTACTATCACATTTTCATATTTATTCCTATAATTCTACACATTTACTAATATTTTATTATTTATTGTGTGAAGGCCTTGAGAAATAAAAATAAAAGAATAAAGCCTTAAAAGAAGCCCAAAAGCCCATGTTTAAAGCCCAATGCAAAAGTTACAATTATCAAATGTCAAAGTTGCAATTACTGAGGGCAATAGTTGAAAATACCAAAAGAAGAGGGAAGGATAGACTTCTATTTAACCCTAAATACTTGCAGGATGAAGATAAAAGGAGAAGAGTGCAAAGATAAAAATTCAAAAAAATTGGATTCAGACTTTACACGTTTTAGTATTCAGATCATAATATTTGCTAAAGATATTCAAATCCGATGATACAAGATGCTCCAAAAAGAAGACTAGAATACCTACAACTCTTATGTTGATCAAACTTTCCAATTCAATCCGCCGATAAGACATATTCGGTGATCAACATGATAACAAGTTGCAGGACAGAGTTGTACTGGGACTCTATTTCTTTTAGCTCCTATAAATACCCCTGCAGAGCAACAGAGAAGGACACACAGAAAATACAGAGCCAAAATCTAGGGTTTTAGGCTAACTTGTAATTTAGGTTAGATTTTATTTTCGTTTTCTTTTGTAATTTTTGTAACTGAGAGAAGAGGATGCTTTCATGGAGGAAGGAGTTCATACTTGTACTGAGGTGACATCGGTGTAAGTCTTACTTTTCCTCCAATGTTAATAAAATCTGCTCAAAGTTTGTCTTTATTTCTATTCTTGTTTTGTTTCTTTTATTCATGTTTTATCCTTGTTTTCATCTTCTATTCTTGTTGTGTTGTTTCTCTCTCTGATGACTTGCATACCATGAGATCCGATCGCTTCGAGACTGCCTAGCCAAAGAAGTGCCCTTAATGGCCTATGGAGATGAACAAGCCTTCCCTTTAGTTTGTCTTTTCTTTTCGTAGTGTAGATCGTGAAGGTGAAAGATCCTATACGCCATACTTGATCGCCTTCCAAGACAAGGTAAGTCGTTGCAACAGAGCAAAGGTAAGTAGAGCAGAAGAGGTAGGTATGTGTTTAATTTTCTTTCTTTTATTTCTTTAGTATAGATCACCACATCTTTCACATCTTTCCAATTTCTTTCTCAACTCATTGTAAATACCATTGTAAATAATAAAAATAAATAAAAAAGAGATAACTTACTTAAACGCTTCCATCGCTAGTCCCTCCCTGAGGATCACAACCCGCATAGCCATTGCTACCGCGGATTAGAATTGAGCACCTTGCACATCTTTACTTCTAAATCTCATATTCTATATTTTGTGTGCAGGTAAAATCTCAATCAATTACAAATAGTCTTGCTTCTTCTGATTATTCTATTGACAACAACCAAAAGGTAAGGAAGGTCATTCGGGCACTTCTACCCACTTGGGGGGTCAAATCAATAACTTTGAAAGAGCTTAATGATAAGGAGGAAATGAAGTTCATTAGTTTTATAGGCAACCTTAAGACTCATGAAATAGAGTGAAAAGATTGAGAAGAGAAGGCACCACAAAAGAAGAAAATATTTGACTTCAAGTCTACTCATCTTTGACGAAGACAAAGATAACAAGAGGCTGATGAAGATTTGTCCCTCCTCGTAAAGAATGTGAGGAGAATGTCCAGCAAGGCTAAATTCAACAATCGAAGAAAATGGCAAGGCAAGGAGGAAAGGAAGATCGTTTGTTCCAATTGTAGAAAGATGTTGTTGATTGCCCAGAAACAAAGAGGAAACCTACTGCCTCCAAGAAACCCTACAAAAAAGGCCTTGAAAGCAACTTGGGATTCAGAGAGCGAATTCAAAGAAGAGGTGGACACAACAAACATGTGCTTCATGGCAAATAATAACACACCTAAGCTAACTCTCAAAACCATTCTTGATGACTGTGAGTTATCTATGAATGAACTTGATGAAGATTTTGAAGAACTTTTCAATAACTATGATTTTCTCAAAAAAAGTATCTGAAAATTAAGAAAGAAAATGAACTTCTATAAAATCAATTGATTATTGTTTCAAAAGAAAAATAAATTTTATTTTCTACTATACAAAAGACTCAAAATGATTTTGATGTGTATAAAATTTCATGTAAAGCAAAGTTCTCTTCATTGATGAAAAAGAGTTTTCTATGATGAAAAATAAAATAAATACTTTGAATAATATTTTAAAGAAATGTGAATTTGACAAAGCTAGATTATAAGCCATGTTTCCTGAGAGCAAACTTAAAGGAAACCATCTATACATATTTCTCATACACAACATCATGCTCACACACAAGCACAACACAGACATGCACATCATGCACACAATGCACATCATGGTTTTATGTACACCTATTGTGGCTGAAAAGGTCATTAGGCTAAGTTTTGTTATGATAAATTAAATGTTTCTAATAGTCATGTTTGGGTTTGAAAAACTAATATTTAGGACCCGAAAAGATTTGGGTACTAAAATTAACAATTCTTTTAAATGATATAGGTATGCACCAAGGCTCCAAGATGTAGGAAGCAATGGTATCTTGACAGTGGTTACTCAAGGCACATGACATAGGACATCAACAATTTTGCAAAATTATAAGGTTTAGTGAAGGTGATGCCATCATCTTAGGAGATGACTCAAAGGGTATAATCATGAGATAATATCAAAATTGGCCCATCTTCTTTAATTGAAAATATTGCTTTGATCGAAGATCTCAATCATAAACTTTTAAGCATTAGTCAATTGTGTGATAAAAACTTAAGGATTATTTTTGATGACTCTACTTGTGATATTATTGATGGGAAAGTAATTCCCGTGTACTTTTCAATTTTCGTGAGAATAATGCTTATATCATTGACATGTTAAATTTACAATGCAATGCTACATGTTTAACTGCTTTTAATGAAGATTCTTAGTTGTGACATAGAAGGTTAGGTCATGTTTCTCTTGACCATTTATCTTGAATTAATTTTAAGGAAATGATGAAAGGTATTCTTAGTTTGAAATTTGAAAAGGACCTTATTTGTAATGCATGCCAACTTAGAAAACAAACTAAGTTTGCATTCAAATCAATTAAGGATATTATGACATCAATGTTGGCCCAAAGGCCATTATCCCGGTTATTTTGATGATAGCAAAACATATTTAGTTATGTATTTAACATTTGTGTTTCAGAATTTTTCAGGTTATTTAACAGGTTGTTTTTGACGGCTCCGCTAAAAGACTCACACATTTGGAGTTCGCCGCAAAAATGAAGATTCCCAAGCTATGCACAACTAGGATGCTTTGGGATCAAGATGATGATATGAAGATCAAGACAATATCAAGACAAGATCAAGACATTGAAGAAAACAAGCTTTGTATTTTTATTTTTATTTTAGATATTTTGTCAAAGCTAGATATTAGAAGTAGAGCTATGGGATTATCACACACACACCTCTTAGTTAGGTTCATGGCTTCAAAAAGATTTTTCAATTCCATTTCTAACTTAGATCTAAAGAGAACATATTTTGGAATATGATTTTCAGAAAAATAATAGTTTTGGAAAAACAATTTTTATGGAAAACAAGTTTGTGTTCAAAAGAATTTTATCAAACTATTTTTAACATGATTGAAGTATGACACATGCTTATACTTCATATTTTTACAAGTTCCAAAATCTTACCCAAAACCCAAAACCAAAATCCAAGTTTTCTGGTTCTGGAAGTTCTGTTTTTCAGAACTCACAGTGACCGGTCGACCGGCCCGGTCGACCGATGTGCACAATACTGTGCACGTCTATATCAGTCGACCGACCCGGTCGACCGATGTTCACTTGCCTTCACAGGAGTTTTCGGTCGACCGACCCGGTCGACCGATGAGCCCCAACGGTCATATTTTTGACCGTTGGCGGTCGACCGACCCGGTCGACCGGGATCTGTCAAAAGCTCTGACAGATCCAACAGCTAGTTTTTCTGACTGTTTTTCTTTTTGGGATTTGTCTCCAACGAGTTTTTGAGGATGTTTTTGACCCCTATAAATAGAGGGTCACCTCATATTGATTAGACAATTATTGCAAAATATTTCTTAAGAGTTTTACAAAGATTTTCAAAGCTTTCCTTCATAAAAGATTTTCCAAAGCCTAAATTCCCAACACCCAACTTGTAGCCTATTCCTCTAGCTTCTCTCTAGATTTTGCACACCACAATCCCAAGCTTTACATCTACATATTTGGTTCTAGGATTGTGCAAGTGAGCTTTTGTAAAGTGATCAAGTGTGATCACTTATTTCTTCTTGGAGTGAAGTTGTAGAGGCATCGGCCTCAAGGGAGCTAGTGAGCTTCGGGTGGTGTTGCGGCATCACAAGTGTAAGGGACAAGTGTGTCCTTGTATTGGCGATCCGGTGGGATCAACGATAGTAGTGCAAATCCTTCAAGTGTGAAGGCGGGGACGTAGAGCGTGGCTTGAACCTCGGAAACACATCCTTGCGTTTGCGTTTGATCAATTTTCTCTAACTCTACTCCTTTCAATTCTTGCACCTTAATTATTGTATTTATTGCAAGTCTTTATTTGTGCTATTTGTGTGTGAAAGTTTTAATTCCGCAAAATTGCCATATTTCATATAGCCATCACCTATTCACCCCCCTCTAGGTGATTTCAATCAAGACATCCAGAATTAATACATATGGATTTGTTCGGTCTGACCAAAACTAAAAGTATTAGTAGAAACTATTTTATTTTTTCCTTATTGATGACTTTTTAGATTTGCATGGGTTTTATTTTTAGAACACAAAGATGAAGGTTTTTTGCATTTTCATGTTTTTCAAAAAAAGAGTTTGAAAAAGAAAAAATATTTCCAATTTTTCGCATTAAAAGTGATAGAGGTATTGAGTTTGTAAATCACTCATTTATTACTTATTGTGAAGAAAATGGATCAAATATGAGTGTCATGTCCTAGAACTCCATAACAAAATGGAGTCATCGAAAGAAAGAATCGTACTCTTCAAGAGATGGTTAGGACCATGATTAGCGAATACGGACACCCTCAATATCTATGGGCCAAGACCGTAAACACTTCATGTTACATTAGGAATAGAATTTATTTTTGCAAGAATTCAAATAAAACTTCCTTTGAGATTTACTATTTGTTAAAACCATATGTTTCTTATTTCAAAGTTTTTTTATTGCAAATGTTTTGTTTTAAATATTAAGAACAATTTAGGTAAATTTGATGCAAAATACTTTGGAACTATTTTTGTTGGCTACTCTAATATGAGTAAGGCATATAGATTCTTCAATAGGTTAACTCTGACCATTGAGGAATCCATTCATGTAAAGTTTGAGGAATCTAATTCTATTGTGAAGAATGTTGTAGAGATTGATTCCTTAGGTGAAGACATGGAGAAGGAATCTTTGAAGGACTCATAGGTGCAAGATGACAAGCCAAGAGATGATGCAAATAGTGAAGTCCAAGAGGTTGACGTGGAACCAACTCAATCACTTCCAAAGGATTAGAGATATGCTACAAGTCACCCTAAAGATCTCATTATAGGTGATGTATTTAAGGGAGTAACTGCCATATCCAAACTTCATGATATTTGTGGTCATTTTGCATTCATATCACACATGGAATCCAAAAAAATCCTCGAGGCCGAAGGCGACTCATATTGGTTACTTACAATGCAAGAGGAGCTCAATCAATTTGAGCGTAACCAAGTTTAGCATCTTGTTCCTAGGCCCATGATAGACCAATCATTAGTACTAAATAGATCTTTAGAAACAAGTTGGATGAGTCAGGTAATGTAACTATAAACAAAGGTAGGCTAGTGGCCTAACGTTACACCCAAATCGAAGGTATTGATTTTGAGAAAACCTTTGCAACCCATAGCATGGCTTCAAGCTATGCGAATGACCATTGCTTTTGCCTCATATAAGATTTCAATCTATTTCAAATGGAAGTTAAAAGTACTTTTCTAAATTGTTTTATTGAGGAGGAGGTGTATGTTGAACAATCCTTTTGGGTTGATTTATCATACACATTCGGATTTTGTTTTGAAGTTAGAAAAAGCTTTGTATGATTTGAAAAAAGCTCCTATAGCTATTGGCCCAATGGCCTTCCACTCTAGTTTTGATGATGATCAACTCATGTAGTTATGTTTACTAATATTCTTGTGTTTCTAAGTTTCAGATCATTAACAGGATATTAGTTGGTGATTAGCTTCAACAAGATGATTAGAAGCTATTCATGATGATTCCGGTGCCAAAGCTTAAAGATCATACCTTTGCACTTGGAGAATCACGGAGTTTTGGAGCAAGTCTACTTGAAGATGAAGATCGTCAAGAAGACTTAGGTATCCTAGTTTAGATAGAGTTTTAGATCCATTTGTAAAGCTTAGTTTAGTTGATATGCTCAAGTGAACACAAAACACACACGTTTCATGATTTGGTTTTGGTTTTTATGAATAGTTGATCAAAACAAGTTTACATATGTTATATGTATAGTAGATGTTTTCTATTTATACATACATGCTTTAACTTGGTAAACAAACTTATTTTGATATCCCTATTCATGTTTTGGAAAAATCAAGTTTGACAAAATACAAGGTTTTGTTTTTGATAAAATTTGCAAGACTCAAAAATGAATTGATATGTTGATATATTGTCTTGAAATTTTTATCACATGTTTATGTCTCAACATAAAATGATAAAATAAGTTTTATGGAATTTTCAGAAATGATAAAAGGTTTTTATAAAATATTTTTCCAAAATTTTCTGACCTTGTTTTGTGCTGACAGGCTGGTCGGTCGACCGCGACGGTCGACCGCACCAAGGGCCGGTCGACCGTTACGGTCGACCGACGTGCACAGACGTGCACGTCTGTTAGGCACAGACACGGTCGACCGGACGGTCGACCGAGTTGAGAGCTCTGCTCTCGGGTTTTCTCGGTCGACCGGGCAGGTCAACCGCAGTTGCCCAACGGTCATAATTCTGACCGTTGGCGGTCGACCGGACAGGTCGACCGGCAGTCTGTCAGACTGCCAGCTCAGCCTAACAGCTAGTTTTGTTTGGGGGCTATATAAACCCCATCTCTTTGGGGATTTTTGCCAAGTTTTTAAGAGAAAAAATACTAGTTTACTAAAGTGTTTAAAAGAGTTTTCAAAAGAGTTTTAAGTGCAAAAACTTCTCATCTTTATTGTTTTAGGGTTTTTTTTGGAAAATCAAAGAAAAATAGGTTTTTGGGATTTTTACTTAGATCTTCAATTCTATCATATTGCAAGTATTTTCCCAAAGATTTTTCTTTGTTGCTTGTTTCCAAAAACACTTGTTTTCCACACTTGAGCTATCTTCTATCCTAAACTATTAGGATCTTGTTTTTGTGGAAAAAGATAAGAGAAAAAGAAAGAGAAGTGTTTGAGGTTGTTTGTTGTAAACCTCATTGTTGTAAACATCCTTATATTTGTGAATCCCTCTTCGGTAGAGGTGATCGGGTGATTGTGTTGTGGATCCCTCTTAGGTAGAGGTGGAGTTTGGTTGTGAGCCTCTTCGGTAGAGGTGTGTGGATTGGTTGTTGTATTGGCTACGGGCCTAACCCCTCGGTTGTGAGGAGGTTGTTGTTGAGAGAGGAGTTTGGTACTCCTAGAGTTGTAAGAAATCCTCTTTGGTAGAGGTTCCCTCGGTGGGAGTTGAGATAGTGGAAATCCTACACGGTGGTGTAGGCGGGGATGTAGAGCAAGGTGCTCGAACCTCGAAACAAATCTTGGTGTTTGCGTTTTGATCCATTGTCTCTCTAACTCTCTCTCTTATAATTGTGCATAGCATCATACTCATCATCATATCATACTTGCTTGTGTTGAGCATTGATTCATTCATATCATATATTGCTCGTGTTGTGCCTTGCATCTCTTATTGCTATATCCTTTATTGCTTGGCTTGATTGTGAGTGCACATTGTTTGGATTGCTTGTGTGTGTGTGCCTAACTTATACTCATCCAACAAGAGCTTCACATAGCACCTCAACCCATTTCAAGGGGAATCAAGGGAGTTAGTCCAGAGCCTCGCAAGGGGAATTCGGCTACACTTGTTGTATTGTATTAGTTTGTGCATAATTTGCATTAGCTTCCGCATTTAGCGCACTTAGTTTGCATTAAGTTTCTTAGATTAGCACTTACACCTATTCACCCCCCCTCTAGGTGTTTTTCAATTGGTATCAGAGTTAGTGCTCCTGATACTTAGGCTTAACATCCTAGGAGTGATCCATTTGCTTGCTAATCTCATTTGCATTTGTTTGTTTGCACATTCATATATAGTTTACCATGGACTTCATGACCCCTCCTAGCTTTGACCCTTCCAACATTGATGTTTGGAAGTATAGGATGTCCATGTACCTAAAGACCCTAGGTTTGCATGTTTTCCTTGCGGCCACCAAGAGATGTTATCTTGGTGATTGCAATCATATAGGAGCCAATGCACAAGCCCTAGAGGCTATTAGAAGCACTTTGCCTAAAGAATATCTTTTATGTGTTTCTAACTTTGATTCCGCTTTTGTAGTGTGGAACAAATTGACAACCACCACCACCTCCAAGCTTCAATTGCCAATCCAAGAAGAGGAATCTAGCGGAGAATCCGAGCCACAACAATGCTATATGGTCTAAGGGAATGACTCCCTTGAGGTACACTCGGAAACTCCATTAGATAGTGATGATGATGCTAGTTCTTCAAATGATCATATTGATGCCCATGCTTTGAATGAAGAACTTTCCATTGTTGTGAAAAACTAATAGAAAAATATAATTTGTTAAAAAAGAAAAGTCTAGATATTGAAAAAGAAAATAAATGTTTGCATTCTAGACTTGATTGTGTTTTGCAAGAGAAAGTTAAGGCCTATAATGAAAGGGATTCATTGAGATCTCAATTGGAACTTGCTTTAAAAGAAAATAAATTTTTAAAGTCTAAAAATGATTGTGAAATTCTTTTGAAGAAAAATGAAAATTTGTCTTCTAAAGTTGATTTTGTTTTAAAAGAGAATGTTGCTTTGAAAAACAAAATAATTTCTATTTCAAATGATTTGGATGCATGTTTAAAGAAAAATGTTTCTTTTCAAAATAAGATTGATTCTCATGTTTGCCATGCTAGTGTAGCCTCTTCATCTAGACTACCTAATGCATGTACCTCTTCTTCTAGGATTAATGATGATATTTGTATGCTAAAGAAGAGAGTAGATTGTTTGGGCTCCACTATGAGCCAATGTGCCATGAACCACTCACGGTTGGAAACCTTGGTTCGAAAGAAACAAGTTCCATCCTTTATGCATGCACACCCTTCACGGCATACACATGCTCCTCACGGACACACCCATCACCATATGTATGCTCATGTGTACACATGTACACATTGTGGACGTAAGGGCCACCTTGTTAAATTTTGCTATGATAGATTACATACTCCAAATTTAGCAAAGAACTTTGTTTGGGTTAGAGAAGGGACTAACCCCATGGACCCAAAAGAGTATGGGTACCAAAGACCACCCCTCCTATTTTTGATGTAGGTGTGGGCTCTCACATGACGTGAGAGTGATGACACCTTGGAGTGGATGCGTTCCGGACTTCATGGAAATCAAAATGGATGCATCACTTTTAAGGGAAGATTTGGTGGAGATGACCACCATGTTTTGGAGACAAGGAGAGTTGCTTCTTCGGTTTTGGTAATAATCCTTTACTCCCATTTATTGTTTACATGCTTTCCATGTTTATTAGATCCTTGACATACATGTATAGTATTTGAGACACATATGCTTATATGAACCCATATTTAGTGTTCTCACTTTTGTTTAAGCTATAATGTACATCATGAATCTAATACATGTGAATTTACATAGTAATCATGTTTTAGTTTTATCATGATGACTTTTATATTTGTTTTGATGCTTCATGTTTTGAATATATGTTTAGATGTTTGTTTTCATTAAGACTAGTTATATACTTGTACATAGAGTGGGCTACAAATAAATCTATATGTGTTGAGCTTGATTGCTTATTTGAACCCATTAGATGTGCTAGTATAGTCTAGTTTTGATGATTCATACATTTCAAACTTGTATTCCATTTTTGGATTTATTTTATGATTGTGTGTTTCACTTCATGTATATGTTTGTATTGCCAAACTTTAAGATATACATGTATACCCCTTGAGTCATTTGCCTTTCATGCAAATCTATATTTGGACTCAATTGTGTTTAGGGATATGTATGTATACTTCATGTTTGACAATTCATACATATACCTTGAAATGAAATTTGTTGTGATGAAAATTTAGTTTTTCATGTTTCATGTATTTATGTTTAACTTCATGTATATGTCTATCTAGTTCAAACTAATCTTATACATATACATCTTTTTGAGCCACGTGCCTTCATGAATATACATTTAGTGGACTCGTTGAGTTTTGGATATGTATATATATTTTAGCTTGTATTAGACATACATATGCCTTGAAGATTAAATAAGGAGTTTTATATGATTTTTCATGTTTTTGATGGAATTATGTTTTAAGGAATAATTGAGCTTAATGAAATATTTTCATGATTATGATCTTCACATATTATTTGTACACTCATATCTATTGCTCATGTTTTGTTTCTCATGAGTTATGCTTTATTGGTTAGAGTGATGATTATCATGTGAATTTCAATTTGTTTTATTCCTTACTTGAAGGATTTCGTACTAGTTAACAAGTTTTCCATTTAACTAGTTGCGGTGTTCTTCATTTTGGTAGTGATTTTCAAACAAAACTACATTTTCAAATCTATCTTTGAAAACCCTACCTTCCAAGGGCGATAGGATGGGAGATCATGTTCATGTATGCCCTAAATTGAAAATCTTTAAAACTTGAATTATGATTGGGTGATAGAGAATATGATGTATACACTTAAACTTATTGTTATGTCAATTGGTATCATTGAACTCTTTCAATTGGTATCATTTGATCTTCTGGTATACTCATTTATGTTTTGTATGTATGTATGCTTTAAATTCCAAATATATCAATTTCTATTGGTATCTATTTTTCATACATATATATGTTTGTGTTTATGCTAGTGCTTGAGTTTCAATTTGTTTAAATTGATTACTTTTAAATTGTTATCAAGACTATGCATGACTTTAGTTTGTATTTCATAAAGGGGGAGAAAATTTGATTTTGTATTTCAATTGGTATTTGTACTCCCACTCTTTATGATTAAAAGTTGTTATTTTAAACATATGATATCAACATCAAATTATATGTTTTTAAAATGAACAATTCTTACAATTGGTATCAATGTTTCTATGTAAAATCTTTTCAATTGGTAAAATATTTACAATTGGTATCATATTTAAGAAATTCAAAATTTGTTTTGGTTTCAAGATTCATGTTTAAGAATTCAAGACTTATGTTTAATTACAATTGGTATTTCCAAAATTTTGTTTAAAGAAAATATTCAAAGTTTTGATTTGTATTGACTATATGCATATAGATTCATGATGAATGTATTGTGTATTGAAGAGCTTCACATCTCTTCTTTATGTGGTACACGTGTGTAGGCTGTCTAAAAATGACTAACCAGGCAAGCCATCAAAGAAGCAGTCTTAAACATTAGACGCAAGGGACTGAAGCCCGCGTCTCAGCATCAAGGCGCGTCGACCCGAAGCCCGCGTCTCAACTTCAAGGCGCGTTCGGTTCAAAACCCGCGTCTCAGCATCAAGGCGCGTCGGCCTGAAGCCCGCGTCTCTACATCAAGGCGCGTCGGCCCGAAGCCCGCGTCTCAACTTCAAGGCGCGTTCGGTTCAAAACCCGCGTCTCAGCATCAAGGCGCGTCGGCCCGAAGCCCGCGTCTCAGCATCAAGGCGCGTCGGTTCAAAGCCCGCGTCTCAGTTGCAACCGCCCCAGATCGTGGAGGTCAGTTACCGCGCGTATAGCGGGTAGCGGCCCCTCATTCAGGCGCATTTTTAGGGGGCACGATCACCCCTTAAGACCCCTATAAATAGCCCTGTTGGCTATGAAGGAAGGGTCGATTGATTGAATCAAAAGGGAGAGGGGTCGGGCATTCTTGAATCCAGAATCAGAGAAGGGTCGGGCGAGCAAATTAAATCCAAAGGTCGGAGATTTTGAGAGAAGCACGACGCCAACAAGAGAGAAGACTCTTCAGCAGGCTTACTGAGTACTAGCCGCTCTTCGCTTACCTCCTCTTTGAGAGTTTGGTAGACGGAGCTGAGTTACTCCCCTACCGGCCGAAGAGAAGACCCCCGACGGTCCAGGACGGTCATCTGGTCAACGGAGAACAAGATTCACTCTCCATCGCCACACGAAGAACCCAGCCTTAAACAAAGGGAAGATTCAAGCATCCTCCCTCCCTTGTAGTCGGAATATTGTTTTGTTGTAATCTTTCAACTGATTCAAGGAAATTTTACGGCAAATCTCTTTCCGTACCGAACAAGAGATGGCGACTCCGCTGGGGACTACATTCGTGACCGACGAACGCACTGTGGTGCAAGATGACGTTCTCCGTAAGGGGAAAATGGTCGAATCACTCGTCGTCGAGTTCGACCAGGCGAAGTATGAAGAGTTCCTCTCTTCTGGCTCCAAGAGCCCAAAGACCCGCGTCTGCCGCAGGGTCTCAAGTGGACAGCCCCCTGAAGCCCAATCTGAGGCTCTGTCGGGTGCTCCTGCTGCCCACTGTGCCAAGCTTGGTTCACGCGCCAACGCCTCCCAGAAGGCCCGCGTAACCTCAGACACCTCTGCTGCGATCAACCGCGACGCACAGAACCCACGCGCCAACGCCTCCCAGAAGGCCCGCGTGGTCCCCGGCACAACTACTGCTGCGACCAACCGCGTCGCGCAGAAACCCCGCGTCAACGTCTCTCAAGAGACCCGCGTGGTGAACGTCCCTGGTTCTTCAAACCAGGAAATTGTCGGCTTCTCTCCTCCTCCACGACGCAATCGGAATGCCGAGCGTCGACTGAGAAGACGCGCGCGTCAACACTCGGTCGGAACCGATAGTTTTCTGACTGGGGTTGGACGCGGCGTTCAATCTGATGCCTTGCCCGCACCCCGACCAGTGCGAGAGATCCGCGTTTGGCGACCCAAACGCGAGACTCCTCAAGTTGTGTCTGCCGAAGACCACTTGCCAAACGCCAAAGCGAAGCTTCTGCGTCTCATCAAACGCAGGACGCATGCGCCCCCAGGCGTAGGGCCCAGCAGCCCACTATCTCCCAAGTTTCTCTGCTCCAACGCAGCAGACAACAGTGCGAGGACCGCGTCTCGTCTCAACAGAGACGCCAGACGCGCGTAACGCCTCAAGTCTCTCTGCTCCAACGCAGCAGACAACAACGCGAGAACCGCGTCTCGTCTCAACAGAGACGCCAGACGCGCGGAACGCAACAGCGTGACCACCGCGTTTCTGAGACCTGCGTTCAGACAGCGCAACACACGACTGCCCCCCGTCTTCGACGTTGTGAGGCCAGTCTATTTAATCCCCCTCCCACGGATTTGAGGGATTATTTGACAAGGAAAAGAAGTGCCAATCAGGCCACTTCTTCTTGCTGCTGTCAACAACTCATCCAGATGCTCTCTGGATGCCATTGCGAATCAGGCGTGCATCAGCCGTCTTTGATTAGACAGCTGACCCTGATTCCTCCGTCAGCCAAAAGAAGACGCTCCCACCGAAGGAGAACCTTCCCTGATGTCGAATACCCGGAGCTTACTGCATATATGACAAGCAGAAGCAGGGGAAAACAACCAATGGTCAATTCAGAGGGGTCAAACTCTGAGACAGAAGGGGTGTATCGACATACCCGTACCAGGACAGGGACCATCCCCCCAATTGACTATAATGCCTTATCCCGCGGCATTAGAATGGACGACTCTCACTCCGTAGTGATAGAGTCGCAAGATTCGAACTCTTCCGGTGAAAGGGGAGTTTTTGCCTACATGGCAGATGCTCCTGAGGATAAAGAAGACGCTCCTGAGGAGACAACTAAGCATCTAGTGCAGATGCAGAAGCACCAAATGCAAATACTCTCCTCTCAGCAGAGAACCATTGACGGTCTCAAGCACATGCTTGAGAAATTGCTCGAAGAGAGAGAGAGAGATCTCCTCCTAGAAGGCCAAGAGCAAGAAGGGGAAGGAGAGAAAGTCCACCCTCCGATCCTTCCGAAAGGACACGACGATCTACTCCAGATGTGTCCCAGCCTTCAGCGCATGCAGGAAGCAACCCGGACTCGGAGAAGGCTCAAGATCAAAGAATGAGCCTACTGGAGCAACGACTCAACGCCCTTGCCAGTCGTAAAGATCTCCAAGAAGCTGGAGTGGTCCGGCCCTATCCGGCCGAGTGGGACTTAGTCCCGTACCCTCCTAAGTTCAAGGCTCCAACTCTCCAAGCATTTGACGGGAAGGGATCACCCAACCAGCATATCTACTACTTCAAATCCCAAACTGGGAATGTGGTAGATAATGACGCTATATTGGCGCGACTGTTCATTGGCACCCTAAAAGGGTTGGCCTTTGAATGGTTTATGAAGCTCCCGGAAGGTTCCATCAAGAACTGGGGCGACTTGGAGAAGCTGTTTCTAACACGCTTCTTTGAAGATGATTCGGAGGTCACAATGCCTACCCTTTTAGCTACCAAACAGCGAAAGGGAGAGTCCGTTAAGTCTTTCGTAGAAAGATTTCGGAACACGGCACTCCGATGTCCAAGCGGCATGACCCAGGCCACCCTGGTGGAAACATGTCGCCACAATCTCCAAACCTCACTCCTTGCTCAGATAGGAGTTGCTGAAAGCCGCACCTGGAAACAATTAGTCCAGCAAGGTGAACAGGCTGAGGAGATTGTTGCCCGCGTCAGAGCGGAAGAAGGCAAGCCCAGGCCAGAGAGGTCGACAAGGCGTGCACCAGACACATCCCTCCAAACCAAACGGAAGGATAATTTGGCGACGGAGACCAAATCTCCCACCAAACCTCAAACAGGCAGGGCAAGTGGCTCTTCAAGCCAGCCACGCCCCAACAAGCAGTATTCCTTCAAGGAGGAACACGTCGATTCGCTCTTCAAACTACTCAACAAGAGCAATCGACTGAAGCTCCCTGAAATCAGGCGCCCGGAAGAAGTCGGCAAGACCGACAATCCCAACTACTGCCTGTACCATAGGATGCTCGGGCACCCTACCAGAAGCTGCTACATCTTTAAGGACGTCCTTCAAGCCCTGATTGACGCGGAGGTATTAAAACTCCGACCAGAGCAGAAGAAGATGACGGCCAACATGACGTCGATGCTCCACTTTGGGACACGACCCCCGATGCCCGTGGGAGTGATATCTGTCCCGAAAGGAGAATTGAGAGTGGTCAATACAGACCCTCATCAGCAGCAGGAGAAAGGCTTGGTACCCGTCCCTACACCTCAAGGGGAAATCATGTGGGTCCACCCTGACCTCGTCGACGAGCAACAATGGACGACTGTGACCAACAGGAAGTCCAAAGGCAAGGGGAAGGCATCATCTTGCCACGTGATCTGCGCTTCTTCCCGGGAAGCAGACGCTGATGTTCCTTCGCTGACCGACTCAGAAGAGGAAACAATAGTCCTGGCGGCAGAGCCCAACCAACCGACAGCAGGCACCCGTTCAGGGCAGGCGTACTTGAAGCAGTACGGCGAAAAGGCGGTGGTCCCTCCTCAACCAGCTGTAGGGCCAGCTCAGCCCTCCACAAAACCACCCGTGGAGAAACAGAAAGAAACTCGTTTTCTCGGGTTCTTTCAAGAAGTGCAGCGGAAGGATCTTCGACACCTTCGACACCTTACCGCTTCGATGTGCTGGCTCAGTTAGCCAACATCCCAGCACGCATTACCTTGTATGAGCTCCTGAGGCTATCAAAGTCAACCAGAGAAGCTCTACAAGAAGCCCTGACAAACGCTGAGGCCTTTCTGACCCACGTACCGAGGGAGGAAGATGTAGAGGATTGCCTCCACACCTCCCCAAATGCTCCCTGCATCTCTTTCACAAAAGATGACATGCAGGTTAAAGGGAGCATGACCGACCCCTATACTTCACGGGGTATATCGGGTCATCCGAGGTGAATCGCATTCAGGTAGACCCTGGGTCCGCACTAAGCATCATACCTCGCCGGGTCATGCAATTTCTGGGCATTCCTACCCATCGTCTGAGCCCTACCCAGACGACTATTTATGGGTTTAATGCCAACAGCTCCCGCCCGATGGGGAAGATCAAGCTCAAATGCCGGATCGGGAGCCTCAAATCAGAAGTAACGTGTTACGTCATTGACGCTGACACGTCTTACAACCTGTTGCTGGGACGACCATGGATTCACCAAAATTCCATCGTCCCCTCCACTCTCCATCAAGTCATGAAATACATTGACGAGAGCGGACAGGTCCGAACGTTGATTGCCGAAAGGCATCCGTTCAAAGGGGTCGAGAATTATTCACGGATTCCCTCTTATATGAGGAGAATAATGAAACCCCGCAACCAGAGGAGCCAGACTCTGGTAACGAGGCTGACATCGAGCCCGAAAAGAAGAGTGCATGTGGGAGCTAGAACCACTTGTAAAGAGCACTAATAAGCTCGATGTTGATACCACCGACGATGTAGGCGGTTGGTATATTAATGAAGATTTAGATTTCGCGTACTTTCCTGTGTGTGAGTCTGATTCAATACCGTCGGATACCAGTACCGGCGTAGACGAGGATGTATGGTCGGCAATAGGTGCTTTGACATCATTGCATGTACCAATAAAATCATCCTTCGGGACGTACCAGGATGATGGTGATGCACAAGAATCTGTATTCATGGTTCCAGTCAGACGAAAAGGCCAAAGACCAATACTTTTTGGGCGAGGCTCGTCTCAACCAACACCCCATGATGAATCAGAAGGCGAAGAAGAGCCCCCGCAGTTCAATCACTATGAACCAAAAGCGCTCAAGATGATGAAGCGTATGGGGTATGATCTAGCCAGCGGACCCGGGTTGAACTTCGGCAAAGGAAGGAGATCGTTGCTCGATCTTTTGTGCCAAAAGGGAAAGCACCTGATTATTATCATCAGACCCGCAGGGGGTTGGGCTATATATCAACTCCGATCCCGTCAGCCCTGATTCCGAGGAACCATCAGGCCATGATCACTCTTCAGACACGTCATCGTGGGAATCAGATGTCAGTATTGGCAACATCTTCAAAGGGCTTTCAGTAAACATGGCTTCAACAAACCATCTGGAAGACGAAGACGAAGAAATGATCCAGTCAGATACAGACCCCTGGATCAAACACCTGAATGCTCTCTGGGATATCCGCTTCGAACAGCGTGAGCCACCCACAGAAGACAAGGTTGTTCAGATCAACCTAGGAGATGATGCTAATCCTAAGCCATCTTCATAAGTGACGGCCTGTCACCATCAGAGAAGAAGGATCTAATATCTCTTATACAAGAGTATATAGACGTCTTCGCCTGGAATTATGAGGACATGCCTGGACTCGATCCTCAAGTGGCTATGCACGCCTCAACATCAGTCCGGATGTAAAGCCCGTCAAGCAACAGCAGCGACGGTTTCGTCCAGAAGTAATGGAAGCCATTCAATCAGAAGTCAAAAAGCTCATTGACTCTGGCTTCATCAGGGAGGAACAACATCCCGACTGGGTAGCTAACATCGTCCCCGTTGCTAAGAAGAACGGGAAGATCCGGATCTGCATCGACTTCCGCGATCTAAACGGGCCTGCCCCAAAGACGAGTTCCCGTTGCCAATCACAGATGTCATGATTGACAATACATGCGGGTTCGAGCGAATGTCCTTTATGGACGGATTCTCAGGTTACAATCAAATCAAGATGTACCCTGACGACGAAAAGCACACCTCCTTCAGGACACCTCTAGGAGTATACTGCTACACCGTCATGCCCTTCGGACTAAAAAATGCAGGGGCGACATACCAAAGGGCTATGAATGCCATTTCCACCAGCAGATACGCAAGACGGTGGAGTGCTATGTCGATGACATCGCGGTGAAAAGCCGCACTAAAGGGGATCACATAGCGGACCTAAAAGCGGTCTTTGACATCATGCGGGCTCATCATTGAAGATGAATCCTACCAAGTCCTTCCTGGGGGTAGCCAGCGGAAAATTCCTAGGGTTTGTTGTAACCTCTACCGGAATTCACTTGGATCCAGAGAAGGTTCGCGCCATTCAGGAAATGCAACCTCCAAGAAGCCTTAGGGAGCTCAGAGGATTGCAGGGACGACTGGCGTACATCCGCAGATTTATTTCAAATCTCTCCGGAAGATGCCAACCCTTCGCCAAGCTGATGAAGAAGGACGTTTCGTTCATATGGGACGATGCTTGCCAACAAGCATTCGAGGAGATCAAACGATACCTCACCCAACCACCAGTCCTTGCAGCTCCGGTATCCGGAAAGCCCTTCCTGGTGTACGTCCGATCGATGGATCATTCTTTGGGAGCTCTACTAGCTCAGAATGATGACCAAGGACGAGAACGAGCAATCTACTACCTCAGTAGAACAATGATCGGGGCGAACATCGATACAACCCGATCGAGAAGGAGTGTTTGGCCTTGGTGTTCGCTATTCAGAAAATGCGACATTATCTGGCAGGCCAAACTATAAATGTCATATCAAAAGTCAACCCCTGAGGTTGCTTATGACAAAGCCTTCATCATTGAATGGCCGGCTGGCGAAATGGGCTATATTGCTCTCTCAATATGAGATGCACTTCCTGCCACAGAAGGCCATTAAAGGACAAGCGGTGGCGGACTTCTTAGCCGAACACCAGATCCGAGGGCAGCCAAACTTTATGAGGATCTCCCAGATGAGGTCACTGAAGTATGCCTGACTCAGGCAACATTCGAAGGACAAGTATGGCAACTTTTCTTCGATGGTGCATCAAGGGCAAGCCCAAAGGGACACACAGTAGCGGGGGTAGGAGTAGTACTCGTCTCCCCACAAAACTACGTGATCCCCCGGGCTATCTCGTTAACCGAACCCTGTTCCAACAATGTGGCGGAATACAACGCTCTCCTGATTGGGATGCAATTCGCCGATGAGATTGGCGTTAAAAATCTCGAGGCGTACGGTGACTCCAAACTCATCGTCAGCCAAGTTCGCGGAGAGTATGAGGTCAGACATGAAGATCTAGTACCCTACTACGACGCGACAATCCACATGGCGGAAAGGTTTTCAAACTTCTACATCGACCATGTGCCGCGCAAGCCAAAATGCGCATGCAGATGCCCTCGCATCTCTCGCAGCTTCCCTAGCTCCCAGCAGGAGCAATGGAGAAGGTATTCGTCTATAGCCACGACCTATACTGTCCAAAATTTCCCCCGGAGACTACCCAGGGTCAACAGGAGATCGTCGCGGTAAAGAAACACTTGAAGTGTCAACCGCTCCAGAGCTTAAAGACTGGCGATTCCCTATATTGATTATGTCTTATACGGCATCTTGCCCGAAGACACCAGGGAGGCGGCTGCCATCCGAAGGAAAGCCTCCAAATTCTACTACAATGCGATTTCGCGAACATTGTATCGTAGATCGCATGATGGATCCTGCTCCGGTGCCTCTCATTAAAAGAAGCCCGTGAAGTGCTGAAAGAAGCCCACGATGGTATTGTGGAGCTCATCAACCTGGCCCGAAGCTGGCAAACCGACTCCAAAGATTGGGTTCTATTGGCCCAAGATGATTGTCGACGCCATCTCCCTCGCTAAGAGATGTCACGCCTGTCAAATACATGGCGATTTCATCCATCAAGCACCAGGGTATCTCTCCACTCTACGACCTCTACTTGGCCGTTCGAAATGTGGGGGATGGACGTGGTTGGCCCCATCAGCCCACCATCGTCGAAAGGACATCGGTTCATTCTAGCAATAACCGATTACTTCTCCAAGTGGGCCGAAGCTGTTCCTCTAAAAGAGGTAAAATCGTCTAACGTGATCAAGTTCGTGAAACATCACGTTATCTATCGCTTCGGTGTGCCTCGGCGGATCGTCCATGACAATGGACCCCAGTTCATCAGCCAGGCTTTCCAGAGATTCTGTGCTAAGTTCAGAATCCAGAGTGTGTCATCAACGGCATACTATCCTCCCGCCAACGGCCTCGCGGAAGCTTTCAATAAGACTATTGGCAAGCTTCTTAAGAAATTCGTCTCGAAAAGTCAACGAGACTGGGACGATAAGCTGGGTGAATGCTTATGGGCATATCGCACGACCGTGCGAACCCCAACTAAAGCCACGCCATTTTCCTTGGTGTACGGATGTGAAGCTGTCCTCCCACTGGAAATCCAAATTCCATCTCTACGCGTCGCCCTGACCGCCGAGATGACAACAGAGGAGAAGCATCGACAGCGACTCCAAGAACTGGAGGCCTTAGACGACAAGCGTCTGCAGGCCCAGGCCCAGCACACAGATCGAGCTTTATCAAGCTCGCATCACCAGAGCCTTCAACAAGAAAGTCAAACGCGAACTTTCAAGAAAGGCGACCTTGTCTTAGCCGTCCGGAGACCCATGGTCATGACGCACAAGACAAAGGAAAATTCCAACCCAAATGGGAAGGACCATTTGTAGTAGAGTCGGTCTACTCGAATGGATCGTATCGTCTCATAACCTCTAATGGCGATACACTCATGATGCCAATCAATGGCAAATTCCTGAAGAAATACTATCCCTAGATGGTGTTCTTCTGCCGATCAAGTTAATACCACACCTCTGATCAAACATCCAACGCCTTCGACGGCTAAGGATAGAGGAAAAGGTTGGCATCTAAGCCAACATAAGTCCTCGACAACTCATCATGCTGAGGGGAATAGCATGACTAGCCCAACTCAAACGGTAGTTGGTAAAGGCACCTCAAATCCGTTGACAGCTGAGGGTTTGCTAAAAATCCTAAGTGGACCTGATTCCACTCTCTCCTCCAAAATCTCTTACCAATTCTCATCCATAGAATGGTAGGACCACAAAATGCAAACATTACTACGTTAAACACTATACCTCTGGTAATGAATACTCCTTGTCGAGTACAAGCCCCGCTTGTTACCTCTACATAGAGCAGCAAACTTCAAATTGCCAAGTTAACACATACCTCTGGCATTTCAAATTCCACTTGTCAATTCTCATCAATAGAATGACAGGTCCTCAAATTGCTCCTATCAAGAGCCAATTCTTGTCAAGTTAATATCACACCTCTGACAAACTACTGTTTAAGTTAACATTACACCTCTAAGCAGTATATCAGGTGCCCGTCAAGTTAATATTACACCTCTGACAGTCACCTTTCTTCAGACTTCCATATCGAAGCTGAAATGGACGATGCCAAGTTAACACTACACTTCTAGCATCCGAGTCATTGCTAAGTTCAACAATACACCTATGGCTATGACCTTTCCTCGACTTCCTTAAGCCGAGACGAACGATGCCAAGTTAACACTACACTTCTAGCATCCGAGTCATTGCTAAGTTCAACAATACACCTATGGCTATGACCTTTCCTCGACTTCTTCAAGCCGAGACGACTAATGCCAAGTTCAACATTACACCTCTAGCATTACCCTCACTGTTAAGTTAAACATCACACCTATGACAGTGACACCCTCAGTTTTCCTTATAAAACTGAGATGTCGATGAGTTAAGTTAATATCACACCTCTAACTCATGTCCTTGTCAAGTTAACATTACACTTCTGACAAGACTATTCCAACCCGTTAAGTTAATATCACACCTCTAACGGTAAGGACTTCCCTAGATTCCCCGCGAGTCTAGTTTCATTTGATATTCTCCCCAACAGAATATCGAATTCATTTTGGAGGCATTGTTGGTAACATTACACCAATAACAATGTTTCCATCAACATCCCCAGCTGATCTGAAATCAAGTTAAGCACAAATCCTTGATAAAAGTTCATCTTTCCTGGGGGTACGAACTCCACCTGTCACTTTCTTCCACAAAGTGGCTTCCACCAAAAATCACCTCTGTCAAGTTAAGCTTACACCTCTGACAGTGTCATGAAAGTTCTTGAAACAAGATCTTTCCTCATATCTTTTGACTTATTAAGATTATGATTATAATTTTGATAAAGATCAAAAGACTTCCTTGCTCCTACATATCCAACCAAAGGCAAAGAGTTCGAGACAAAAGAAGTAAAAAGGAGGGTGTCACTTTTATTTATATCCAAAATATGAAAGTGATACAAAAACGCTCTCTTATACAAATAAGATTGAGCGTTACAAAAAAAAAAAGAAAAAGAAGGGAGGAGAAGGCTAAAAATCTCGATCTGGTAGGGAACGGATGCGCTCCCTGAGACGATGCATCTCATGCTGACGTGCCTTCTCAGCCTCCATCATCGCCTGGACCCGCAGCTCCTCTTCAGATAGGCAGGGTTTTTCAGCCAGCTGGGCTCGCAAAGTCTCCAATCTGGAGAGATGAACAGACTGGCTCTCTTCAGCCCGTACCCTTGCAGCCTTCTGCTCCTCTAGCTTCTTCTGGAGGGCGACGAGCTTCTCTTCATTGACAGCTAGCATGGCTTTGGCCTTAGCAATGGCAGCCCGAGCGTTGGTAATAGCAAGCTCTGTGTTCTGCATGATAAGCTCAGTATCCCCTGAGTCTTCAATCAGCCTTTGGCATTCAGCCTGGGAACGCTCAAGGTTGCTGACCTCTTCGGCAATTTGTACTTCCACTTCCTGTCGCTCTTGCCTTTGGGCAGAAAGGAGGCTATCCAGGATGACTTGGGTTTCGTGGAGGGAGTCAGCTTCGTCTAAAGACTTCAGCTCTTTCAGGTCACTCTCCAACTGATCCACCACCCGCATACATGCCTGAGCAAGAGGAAGGCCCCCGACTAGCTCGATGTTCTCGGCCACATTCCCGAGAAATCTCCGGGCAAAGTCAAAAGAACGACGCCCAGAAAGGATAAAGTCGATGCACGATCGCATCGCTTCAAGAACTGCCGCACCGTACTGCGCGTCAGGAAGTCCATGCTGTCATCACCCGGAACGCTCCCCGACCCCCTTTCTATCTCGGAAGAAGGGGTGTAGGCCGGCTCTTTTTGCGCAGAAGTCATGCTAACCGCCGATACGGCAAGAGCGAACCAGCCACTGGTGCTTCCGGAGGTGCTATCCCTGCGGGAACTTCCGCGACCAATGATGGAGTGGCAAGCACGATTTCCTCAGAAACTTCATTTGAAACTTGAGCCGTGCAATCTCCTGGGAGTGGACCTGCCCCACCGGCCTCCTCCTCGACCTCAGTAGTGGCTTCCTCCTCTGGCAGAGTGGAAGGCTCCCCAGTCTCAGCAACTGCCCCTCTGAGGGCATCTCAGCAGCGGAGGTCTCAATTCCCTGTGGTCGAGTCAACTCTCCCACCATCTCCTCAATATGCGAGGAGGTTGTAGCCTCGGCATCTCCAGCTTGACCCTGCAATATAAAATGAAGAATGTCAAGACATCTTCTCAACATGTAAAGAAAAATTGGACAGGAGGTGGAAAGGGTACCTTCAACAGGAATAACCGCCACTGGTGGTGCAGATGATGACTCGCCCCATACATTTCCTCCTCTGAGATATGGAAGAACTTGCTTTGATCAGGAGGAGCGGGTTCATCACCATAGTCGACTCGTCCTCAAACATGCTTGCCCCTGAGAACGAAAGACGACAGATCAGTGCGAGGAGAATCCACAATCGGAGCCTTGCCTCCAATCACTCCAGTAGTAGGACTAGGGTCAACGGCTCTAGGACTGGGATGAAGACGCTCGGAGATCCCAACTGCTGTGCCTCATCTCTCCTTTCATGAGCAGAAGGTGATTTGAGCTGAGCTGCAACTCCCGGAATCTCAACATCTGCATTACCCATTACTTCAATCTCTGGAGATGCGACATCAGCAGCAACAGCGGATTCCTCGATGAACTCCCCTTCCTCCACAGCCTCGCGGTGCTCGTGGTGCGGCCTAGGAGCACGAACTGAAGAGGAAAGTCTTCCTCTTCCGGAGATTCGCCAACTCTGGCAACGACATCTTCAGGAGGAGCCTCACTCCAGCAGAGATGCTCCAGATTGAGAGACTTCAGTCGCGAGTCCCTCTTAACCTTCTTCGGGGCAGGCTCAACAACAGAAGTAGAGCGGTGAGGACGCTTACTCACCAACTGCCTAGACCTCTTCGTCTGCGGCTCCTCCCTCGTCGCTGATGGCTCCGCCCTCGTTACTGACGGCTCATTCTTCGCTCGTGCTCTGCCCTTGGCGGTCGTGGCTCTGTAGCTCGTGGCTCCCTCCTCGTCCTTCTCCCGACCTCCTTACGGGCTTTCCGGTACTGCTCTACGAGTCTCGTTGGTTTACCAGACTCTGTCCTTGCCTCGAGGCTTGCATTGATGCTCTCGATACATGAAGATGCCGGAAGAAAGTCTGGTGTCTGGACGGCTTGGGAGTACCAAGTACAATAGCTTAGACTCATCTGGCACTTGGGCGCTTCGAGAGGTAGACGGAAGGTTGTTCCTGTCCTCCAGCCACACTATAGTACCAGGCCCGAGCACCCTCGAACAAGTTCCCTTCGAAGGCGAGATAAGCATTTGATTCCGATATAGAGCTGGTCATAGCCGAACTGTCGAGCGAAGCGATTCGGCATGTATGGCTCAATGGTGCATGACGTCCCTTGTCGAAAAAGCATATACCCGGGCCGTATTGAGCAACCACCAGAAGGCTCCTGGGATAACCTCGTGAAATCATCAGGGCTGCGGAATCGACAAGTAGATCGCCGTAGGATGCACCAGGGATCTGGAGGAGGCAACGATTGAGCTGATAGTTTGCCGGGCTGAAAGACGCTTCCGGATGTAATATATATAAGGATCTTCCCACCTTGAACCCTCCAATCGCTGTATGAAGGGGACGGAGTCCTCCTTCCAACGCACCGCCGTCATCAAAGAGGGGCAGTGCATCACATACCAGGCATAAGGTATGTGTAAGGCAGCTCGACCCGAGGATTGGGATGCTTCACCACTGGATTCCCCTCTGCGTCCGTGAGCGGCTTTCCCTCGGAATCCACAGTTTTTGGCGGTCACAAAAGCTTTAGCCAGCGCCCGCAGCCCGCTCTGAATACCAGCCACCACGGTCGGGAGAAGAGCTATAGGGTTGCCATGGGCCAGAAGCACCGCCGGGTACACCACGTCGGCAACTATACTTCATGTGGCAGCGTGGGCACCACACAACGCTTTAGCCACAGCATCAGAAAACCCGCCAGCAGCGCCCGATCGGAGATAGGAGTCCGGGCTTGATGGTGGAAGCTTTCAAAAACCAAGTCGGGGTCGAAACCATCTTCGTTCGATTCTGTGGTGTAGAACTTCTCGGGAGCCTGGTCAATCCGGTCTTCGATCTCCCTATCAGAGCTGGAGCCAATCGGTGATCAAGTGGTCTTTGGTGTTCACATTGTTGAACAAATAACTGGCCCAAGACAGATACGTGACCCCCTGCGACCGCCATTTGGTGATCTGACCGCAGATATGGAAGCGACAGAGCACTTCCCAGTAGGTCTCGTATATGAGGGGAAACTCCTCCTTCACGTGGCGAAGCTCCACAGCGGTCGGGACATATTCTTCATAGGGCATGTCCCCTGTTACCAGTCCTGACCTCGTGCAGCTCGTGTAAGGCAAGGCCCATCTCCCCGACTGGAGTAAAGACGTCCCCGTCAAGGGATTGTAACGTTCTAAGATCCCAAAGAAGTTTGAGAACTTTGAGGGA